>PVHX01007789.1:56379-88482 GCA_004024805.1 Geosciurus inauris | reverse complement strand
CTGAGGATTTTAGACCAGGGCGTGCAAAATATCAAACTGGATAAAGAATAATTGATTGACATGGGAGCACTCTCTTATAACTCTGGGTTCAAGGTACTGGCAATGACACCTGAAACTGGGTCCTAAAACCCGGCTGGAATGGCTCCAAGGAGCCATTTGGACAGCATGATGACTTCCTGTTAAAGAAGCAGAAATTCTGGAATTAAGGAAAGCATCAGAAGGGGCAGGGTAGGAAGACTGTTAGTGTGTATTTACTCTATAAGGCTGAGGAATTCTACCTGTTCCTGTACAGACACAATTCTCCATTTCCAGAGGCTCTAAGAAGTGAACTGATGGACTGGGATTGTAGCTCAGAGGTAGAGCGCTTGCCTCGCATGCGTGAGGCCCTGGGTTCGATCCTCAGCACCACATACAAAGCAATAAAATAAAGACATTGTGCCCATCTACAACTAAAAAAAAATGTAAAAAAAAAAAAAAAAGAAGAAGTGAACTGATGAAGGAGGCATCTCTAAGACGCACACTTGCATCATTTAGGAACCACTTCATGTCCTCTTAGTCCCACCACTCCAGCCACTGCTGTAGCAATCCCTGCCATACAGGCTTTAACCAGATTCACACAGGTGTGTGGACCTTTGGCTTTCTGGCACTGAGTTTCTCTGACAATGAGGTATAGAATGATTGGCACTCAAATATGTACAGCCTGGTAGGGCTACCCAAGATCAGTAGCTAAAAGTTAATGGATAAAAGCTTCACCCTTTCCTATTCTAATGGATAGCTTTGTTTGTTTGGGGTGTTTTGTCTTGTTTTTTATTTTAAAAGTAGACAGTTCTAACATGCATGTCATAGGGCTACAATCCCAGTAGCTATCATGCATGTCATAGGGCTACAATCCCAGGCTATCAATCTACCTCTGAGCTACAATAGTATCTAACATGCATGTCATAGGGCTACAATCCCAGGCTATCAATCTACCTCTGAGCTACAATCCCAGTCCATCAGTTCACTTCTTAGAGCCTCTGGAAATGGAGAATTGTGTCTGTACAGGAACAGGTAGAATTCCTCAGCCTTATAGAGTAAATACACACTAACGGGGAGACGTGTTATCAATCACAGTTGCTCCCAGAACTGGCCAACATTCTGGTATTGGTTTTTCACCCTTTCCACTCCTGCTCCTTGGAATCACTTCCCAAGTAAACTACCTACACACAGGCTTTCAGAGGAAATTAGGATTTAACAAGGCTCTGTAATTTGGGGAAGAAAGGAGAGGAAGTATTTTAATGTGGGTCAAGAGCACCCTAGGAAATTGGTCTTGCAGCAGATGTAGCAGTGATAACAGAGTCATCAGCAGATACCCACTCCCAACCAACCTCCCACTAACTCTCATCAGGAGCATATAAACAACACCTTCTTTTTCCCCAGTAGAATCAGATGCTGCTTTCACACATATCTTCCCCACTGGGTCTTTTACAGCTCAACCTGATCAGCTGACAACGAAGTAAGTAAACACAGAGACAGGACAGTGAAAAACTAGAAGGGAAAAGTCTTAACAGATATTTACATCAACTCACACAACTTGCAAAAGGATTTTAGCTCCAAAATATTAAAAAGAGCCCATCACGGGGCCAAGCACTCAAGATATGCTTAATGCATTTTTGCTGTTTGACAAAAATTTCTCCTTCATTCTAGATCTTTTGATAGAATAATAACCTCTCAATATTTACAACTAAACAAGCAAGAATATGTCATGACTTCAGAAAAATAAACATGTAAAAGTAGATCCTAGGGACTGGGGAAGTGCCTCAGTGCTATAGTGGGTGCTCAGCATGCATGAGGCCCATGGTTCAATCCTCAGCAACAACAGCAGACCCAAGAATAAGAATTGCTCCAAACGCCACAAAGTACCAGTACCCTATAAATATGTTTTCACATGTTAGTCAAGAATTGATTTTTCCTTAACTAACTAACCAACAGTGCTCAGTCAAGAATAGGGCACTTCTTAGAAAAATAAAAGAAAAAAACACAAGAATTTTAGCAAACCTAACACATTCTTTTATTTATTTTTTTAAAAATTGAGACCATATCTCACTATGTTGCCAGGCTAGTCATGAATTTGTGGGCACAAGTGATCCTCCCACCTCAGCCTCCCAAGTAGCTGAGACTACACACATGTGCTAGCACACCTGGCTACATCCCTTTTTTATGAGTACATTTTCATGCCACATTCGTGTATCTGCCTTAAAGAATCTTTTATGCACTAGCTGGGTTTGGGGTTGCAATTTTTTTTTGGTAGGGGTATACAATTCTTTATGCGTCAATCATAGATGCTTAGAATCCAAGCATGAGGCTGAGACCCCATGAAATCATACATGCTTTTTCTATTTAGCACCAAATCACACTTAACACAAAAATGGGTGTCATAGAAACTGTGCAGCAACAAGAGAGACTTGGTTTTGTCTTCCAAATAGATGTTCAAGTAACTTGATGCATTATTACTACACTGTTGACTCAAGTATAGCACATAATTTGACTTTAGCAAATATAAGTTGGGGCATAGAGTCTACTTTAAGCAGGTTGTCTAACAATTAATCATTTCATCAAACTAATTGCTGCATCCTAATCTGCATGAGTATTAAAATTGTTATTCATATATGCTTCATCATAGTTGTTATATCTCACAGACGACTTTGGATCAGAAACAAGTAATCAAAGTCTGCATATTTAATAACTGTTGTTCACATTGAAATTTCTTATGCTATTAATATCTAAGTTCCCTTCTGTGACTTTAGGCTATTTTAAAAAGGGGGGAAAATACAGAAACCTTGTTACCATGGAGACTATAAGCCAGTCAGTCCATCTGCTGAAGAGGATATAAAATTTTTTAAGTAGAATCTTAAAAACCTTACTATAAGAAAGATTTCCTCAAACGCAGTCTGGAAAATAACTATTTGCAAAATTGGGGTTATCATTACTTTGCTACTAACCAGGAATTCACAATAATTCTCATTGGAAGAAAACTATAATATCTATATGTTAGGATGCTAAAGGTGTGAAACATACTTCAGTGTATTCTATGCTAATGATGTTATACCATTTTTAGGGGAAAAAATTTAAAAACATGAAAAATTGATCTAGGGTTTATTCAATTTTGAACAATTATTCCAGATGTTTATCACATTTTTACAAAAATAGCCTACAGCAATCTAAAAACAAAATTAAAGTTATGTATTTTTTAATTCTTTTTTTAGTTGTTGATGAACCTTTATTTTTTTCATTTATTTATATGCAGTGCTGAGAATTGAACCCAGTGCCTCACGAATGCTAGGCAAGCACTCTACCACTGAGTCACAACCCCAGCCCTAAAATTGTGTATTTTAAACAATTATGGTATGAAAGTACAACAGCATTGTTAGTACTTTATAATATTTAGCTTCTGCCTTCTGTCTTCTAAATATATGAGTTCCTAATCCAGAAACTTATTCATTCAACAAACACAGTGCAAACATATCATGCAGGCACCAGGCTCTAACCAAAATAAAGGCACTAGAAACATCAATGTTCATCCTTTAGGAATGTTCATCCTTTAGGAATTGATAGAGGTGACTTATCTTCATCCATCTATCCATCCATCCATCCATTCCATACAAATTTTCTGAACACTAAGTGCCAACACTAAGAGTTTTAAGCACTGGGAATGGTACCATGATCAAAAGCTACAAAAATCCCTGCCTTCCTGAAGCTGACATTCAGGTAAAATTCACAATTAAATGATAATAATTGAGAGAGGCAGTTTAGAGATAAGAACAAGAAACTAGAACATGACAGAATGACTCCTTCTACCAAAAGTAGTCAGATAAATATTTCAAGATTTCAGAACAGGTGACTTTTTAATTTTAATTTTATTTTCTTTTTTTCTGGCACTAGGGATCAACCCCATGGCCTCACACATGCTAGGCAAGCACTCTACCACTGAGTTATACCCCTGGTGCTTCTCTACTTTTTTTTTTTTTTTTTTTTGGTACTAGGGTTTGAACTCAGGGGTACTTAACCACTGAATAATATCCCCAGCCCCCAGGTTTTTGTTGTTGTTGTTGTTTGTTTGTTTTTTCTTCTTTGGATTTTATTTAGAGACAGTCTGACCGAGTTGCTTAGGGCCTCACTAAGTTGCCAAGGCTGGCTTTGAACTTGCAATTCTCCTGCCTCAACCTCCCGAACCACTGGGATTACAAGCTTGCACCACTGTGCCCAGCATTTTCTAATTTTATTTTGAGAGAGGGTCTGGCTAAATTGCCCAGGTGTCCTTGAACTTTTGATACTCCTGCTTCAGCCACTCCAGTGGCTATGATTACAAGTGTGTGCCACCACACCAGGCAAGAGGTGACTTCTGAGCTAAGACTTGAGAGGCAAACAGTAGTATACTAGATAAGAATGGGAACTATTATTCCAAGCCAAGGGAGCACAGTGTAGAGATAGATGTGAGATAATGTCTAACATAGGGCCAGCTTTTATTTCCCAGCTCCAAGACACCTTGAGAAATTCATGTGGCTAGAGTGGCTTCATGAATAGTAAAATTTATGGACACAAAGTGATTTAAGAGTATAATTAGTTTTCCTAAATAACTAAATTCTAATTAAAGAGCATCCATGCCTCAAGATAAGATCATGGTCAAATTTAATAGTACTAGTTACCTTTTAATGTTATAAACCTTTTTTCACAGATAACATCTCAGTCAAAGCTCTAAAAAAAATCCTTATAATGAGGCATGGCAATTAATTATCTCCATTCTACAAAGGTGGAAACTAAAACTCAAATGAATTTCTCCAGGTCTAGTAAAATGGCTGAGCTAGACCCTGAACTTGAGATGTTGCTGAAAACACTATGTTCCTTCAACTATAGCAGAATTTAGTGCCAGTTCTAGGGTTTTCACAAAATATCAACAAAATACTTTCAGAGAGCAATATATCACAAACACTATTGGTCGTAGGAAGAAATCTATACACATCTATTTCATGCACTTAGCAAAGACAGTAAGGCTCAAGAGAGCTGAGGATAGTCAGCTATCAGCAAACTCAAGCATCTTAAGTACAGCATAATGAGTTCCTTAAGGAGGGGAGCCAGTTACGAAACAAAGACCATCTCTTTTGTCATCAAAGATTTTTAAAAACAGTCTCCTATCCCACCCTCCACTATCAACCCTTGCCCTGCCTCTGAGGACGTCCCATTTGAAGTGGTTGCTTCAGCTCAATGCCGCTTCACCATGTAGTAAGCTTGCAATTATGCTTTTGCTATGCTTATATGAGAATTTAGCCACCACCCCCAGATTCTAGCACCATCACCAAGTCTGGCGTCAGTCAGCAGAAGAATGGGATGATTACGAATTTTGAACAAGCTGAGACAGAAATGTAAACAACTGAATTATTAAGAAAATAACTAAGCAAACTAGTTAAATAATGTTAAGAGATCGTAACAGTGCAGGATAGCGAAAACTCACTGTGAAGATAATTAAATACACTTTTTAAAAACAACAAAAGAGGGCTGGGATTGTGGCTCAGCGGTAGAGCGCTTGCCTCGCATGCGTGAGGCCCTGGGTTCGATCCTCAGCACCACATACAAGGCAGTCAAGTAAAGACATTGTGTCCATCTACAATTAAAAAATATTAAAAAAAAAACAACAACAACAACAACAAAAGAGATCACTGTGGGCAAATCTGTCAATCTGCTTATCACTACTTTTAAACAAAAGTTCATTCTCCGTTGCCAGCTATGTTCTCCAAGAGAGGACTCTCAGAACTTGGGGCACATTCATCAGCAACAATTGCAATCTTCTAACATAAAGTCTTTTATGCAATAAGTAAATCAAATGAAGTGTCTCTGACTACTAGGTGCAGAGCAGGAATTAGGACCAGAAGAGGCAAGACTGTATGAAGTGGAAGAAGGAGACAGGGAGAATAGAATTTTATTGTAGACAGATCCAGGATACTGCACCACAAATAATGTCAAAGTTGGAGAATCAGGTGAAGAGGCCTGTAATAGGCCCATGTGAAGGGGCTGAGTTCAGAATCAGGTAGACAGAAGAAAAAAGAAAAAATTAAACAAAACTGTGAATATCACTATAGAAGTTGGGGTAAATCCCAACATGTAGGCTAAGCAACAGAGGTACAGAACTCAGAGTAAGTGCCAGAAAGAAATTTGTTCCCCAGAACTTCAGAGCTACCAACACCAACACTATCAACACCACCACTATCATTTCCACCTCCACCAGCACCGCCACCCTTGCCATTCCCACCAGCACCCCCATAACCATCACCACCACCACCTCCTATCACCAATACTACTATCTTCATCATCACCACCCGCACAATCCTCATCACCCTCACCATACCATAATCACTACCATCACTGCTAACACCCCATCCTCACCTCCACCATCACCACTTCACCAATATCACCTCCATTGCCATCACCACCACCACCACCATCACCACCTCAACCACTTTTACCCTATACTTACCTTCACCCCCACTGTCACCACCATCACGTTGGCCACCCCACCCTCATCACCATCCCAGCCTGACCATAGTACCACCAACACCATCATTATCACTATGGTCATTACCATCACTATTACCACTCTCACTACCTACATCCTCACTGTAGGAAATTCCCTTCACAGGAACAGAGGACATGGCAGAGGCTTTGAACCATCAGCCTTCCCACGCACCTCTGAAAATGGAGGCAGCAGTACTAATACAAACTGTGGTCCTGGCCCTGCTGAAAAGAGAGAATAGCTACTCTGGATGGTGCTTTTAAATAAAAAAAAAATTTCCATCCAGTATATACATATATTATCTCATTTTTCAAAATCCTCACACCACCTTCTGGGAGAGGTATCATGATCCTTCTTTTATGGGTGAGGAAAAATGAGCCTCAGGGACATTATTGCTTGCCAAAGGTCACACAAACAACTCCATAGCTGATTCCAGCAACAGCTCTGCTTTGCTGCCTGCAGAAGAAAATTAAGATACAGCCAAGTCCTTGAGGGGCTCACTGTCAATGGGAGAGACCTGTAAATATATCATTTCAATACAATGCAGAAGGGCTCTGCATGTACTAAAAGAGGAAGAAAGTAATTCTACATGGGAGTGTTGGAGTGGACTATACAGAGGATGTGACATTTATGCAATTGTGAAGAAAAGGAGTAGGAGTTCACCAGAAAAAGCAGTGGAGGGGACAGCATTCCAGGTGGAGCACTAGCATACCAAGGGACAAGTGGACTTCTTCCAGCTGGCTTTCCCATGCCTGAGCTCTGGCCTGACTGACTGACAGCCTCCCTTGGGTCCAGCTGAACTGAGCCCTACACCCCTCAGCCATGCCCATAGACCCCTGTCTCAACCTTTCCCTAACTACAGCCCAAATTCCTGAGCCCACTAAGCCTTTTCATCTCAAAGGAAGTCTGGGACAAAGGGATCTGGTCTGCAGGAACCCAGGCACCCAATTCTGGGCCCCAGACCAAATATCAGCCACAGGAGATTGAGCTGAGGCCAGAGGCTGTGTTGACCAAGGGGCTTCTTTGATGCCCTTAATTAGGGCAGGCATGGTCTTGAAATAGATCCAGGAAAAACGTGCCCTAAGGACCTAAGTAAAATATTTGCCCATCTGCATTTCACCAAACTGCAGTAATGTTCCTGACATCACGTCACCTAACTCAGGGTTTGGGGTGTGCAATTTGTTGTGTGGTCTTTGGGGAAAGTAGATTAGGAAAGCAATTGCCCAGAGCTTGCAGGCTATGGTGGCAGCTAATAAGGAAGGCATGTGATTACAACTGTTTTAATTTCCTTCCACACAAAAATTAGTGCACCCATACCTTTGGGATTGTGATCCATGAACAACCACTTCATGTTTTCAAGCAACTCCAAAGAAGTTTCTGAGAAATCTCTCTAAGCCTTCTTTTCAGGAACCTATTTTTCTTATATACCTTGATTCTTCAAGGAAAACATCAATATCACAACATCCTTAGCACAATTCCTCACTTAACAACAAAGAGTTAAGTCTTACATTATCACTCTATATATGTGTATGATTACACTATTGGAGTAACTCGGAACCATGTGCAGCCAGAGGAATGAGAAGTTGTACTCCATTTGTGTAGTAGGTGTCAAAATGCATTCTACTGTCAAACCAATAAATTAATTAATTTTTTTAAAAAAGAGTTAAGTCTTACCCAGATTCTCACCCCACTACCAAATCATAAAAATCACTGTCATTTATTCACCTACCAATCATTATTTTTCAAACACTTATGTTCCAGGCGCCTATTCTGTCAGCCTAGGAGGTGCACGGACAAGGACAGACCACTTGCCTGCCTTTTTGCAGCTTACATTCCAATGAGAATGGACAGGAATGAAGTAAAATCAAAACTACGTAAAGTAATTTCTGATAATAAAGGAATATGATAGAGAGTGAAGAGCAGGGTCTATCTTAGATTGGGTAGCCAGAGGAGGTCGAAGAAGGTGATGTGTGTGTCAAAATAGGAAGAATAAGGAGCCAGTCAAGTAAAGTGCTGGGGGAAAAAGCATTCTGGAAAGAGACAGGAGTGCAGACATGTAGAGGCAGGATTCACACAGGCTTATTCAAAGGACGTAAGTCCAGACACAAGGGGAGGAGGACAGAAAGGTGAAAACTGCAAATGAAATAAGAGTCTGGCAAGAGTTAAATCATACAGAGCCTTGTAGCCCACAATAAGAAGTTCAGGTTACATTTTAAACCAGATTGAAATCCACTGGAAGGTTTAAAATGTGGAATGACAAGATCTGATTTCTGTTTTTAAAAGACACCTCTGACAATTGTGTGGAGAACAGATCTGGTGGTGAACGGAAAGAGGAAGATTCAGCAGATGAGAAGAGTGATAGCAGCAGGGTGAGGTGGTGCACGCCCGTAATCCCAGCACTTTGGGAGGCTGAGACAGGAGAATTGTTGAATTCAAAGCCAGCCTCAGCAAAGGCAAGGCACTAAGCAACTCAGTGAGACTCTGTCTCTAAATAAAACACAAAATAGTGCTGGGTATGTGACTCAGTGGTTGAGTACCCCTGAGTTCAATCCCTGGCACCAAAAAAAAAAAGAAGAAGAAGAGAGATAGCAGTAACTCAAGCTAGGAACTAGGGTGGCAGGAAGAGAGATTGATAGATGTAAAATGGTTTCTACAATTGAACTGACTGGAGGCATCTTTCAGGTTCATCACTTCAATTTTATTACAAAGTTTGTTCTGTGAGGAGCAATATTTTGGGAGGATGCTTTACAGCTTATGTAAAATCTCAGTTCATCTACATCCACAATTTTCACAGAGTCCTCAGTTTCCTTGAAGATGCCTCTGGAACTGCTGCAGATAGCATGAGGAAGAAACTGGGAGGGTGGTCCAGATATAGCCCCCCACACCCCATCAAAGCATCTCCAAATATGCTGAGTACCAAGGATGACATCTGCAGTTTCACTTGAAGAAAAGGATTTCTATGCTAAAATCAAACTTTAAAAACCACTATTGTGATAAGGCAGAATCTGCCTAACTGGCTCCAACATCCGTTCTCTCCCTCCTTCCAAAAATAGAGCTGTCCTGATTTTTAGCCTTTACATGGCAGCTGAGTTTCAGATGACATTTCTCATCATCCTTTGAAGACTGAACTAGCAACATGACAAAGTTCAGACCACAATGGGCTGTGAGTAGAAGAAATGTGTTTAACTCCTGGTCATCCCTTTAAAAATGAAATTACTTATCCTCCTCTTTCTTCTTTGAGCCATTTAGGAAATGGTGACAACCGTAACAGCTACATTGGACGCATAGATTCCAAATGTTGAGAACAGCAGAGCCACACACAAGTCTGCATCCTTGTACCACTGGTCTCTTAAAATAAAGCCATCTCCCCACCCTGAACTTCCCACGTACCTGTAGACTGTTAAGTGACTAAGAGAATATAGCATATCTTTGGTTTCAGTGTAACTGTGTCTTAGTATCTACCCAAGTGGAGCTTTAAGAGCCAATGTATGATCTGTCATGTCTCTCGTTCCCTTTTGTGCAGCCCAACAGTCATGTTCCAGATGGTGGTTGCTCTACTGGAGAAAGAACAACAACAAGCAAATTCCCAGCTAAACCAGAAGACACATGTAAAGTGAGTATAGAGCAAACCTTTATTGTTGCTGTTGTTCTGGAGAAGTGTTTATTATTGCACCATCACTAAACCTATCCTGACTGACAATCCTGGTAGAAAAGAACAACCTGAAAGTATCTCCCTAGATTATATCAGATCAGAGAACTATATTCATCATCTGGAGTTTCAGAAAGTATTGATATCTGAGTCCCATCCACCACTACCCCCAGAAATTGTGACTTAATTAGGCTGAGATGTAGCCTAAGCATAAGCATTTTTTTCTCTTTTTCTTTTTGTTTTGCAGTACTGGCGACTGAACACAGAGCCTTAATCATGCTAAGCAAGCAGTCAACCACTGAGCCACATCCTCAGCCCTTTTTAAATTTTAAGGCAGGGTCTCCCTAAGTTGCCTAGGCTGGCCTCAAACTTGAGATCCTCCTGCCTCCATCTCCTGAATAGCTGGGATCACAGATGTGTGCCACCACACCTGGCTGACATAGGATTTTTAATACTCCTCTGATGAGTCTATCATGTAGCCAAGGTTGAGAATCACAGACACTGTAAACCATGGAGCAATAGCTCCCACATAATTATTTTTATTGAACTGTATTCCAGCATGATAAAACATCTTCTGTATACTAAAGGATTCAAGAAACAACTCCAGAATTATAAGATGTAATTATTCAGTCTAATTTACTATTTTATGTAGTGTGAAGTCTATGAGGGAATGGGAGACATTTATCTCTAGTTCTAGTGTAGGAATATTTGTGCTTTTTCTAAACAAGTTTACTTTTACTACTGAACACTGTAAATCTTGTAAATGGCCTTGCTTTCTTCTCTGAGTAGTTGCTAGAGAGTTCAGAGTCAAACCAGTCACACATTTTATGTACTCAACACACTGTTGCCTATATTTTCTCTTTAGTTCATGGTATTAGCTTGTGATATCATATAAGCTAATTTAAATAATTTCCAGAATAAGGGAGGATATAAAAATATTCTCTACCAAACAAATAAAAAGCATGTACTACTGACTGGAAAGGGTAAATAAAAAGCATGTACTACTGACTGGAAAGGGTAAATAAAAAGCATGTACTACTGACTGGAAAGGGTTGAAAAGGTAAACAGTGAAGTACGCTAGCTTACCAAGTATGATAGTCAATTCAAGCTGCTATAACAAAATACCACAGAATGAGTGGAATGAACAACAGGAATTTATTTCATTAATTCTATTAATATTTATAATAATGTAAAAAATATATATTATAAAATTCATTAATTTTGTTATAGTTCCAGAGGCTGGAAAGTCCAAGATTAAGATACTGGCAAATTTGGATCTCAGAGAGAGCCCTTCTGGCTTGCAGACAGCCGCCCTCTCACTGCATTCTCACACAACAGAGAAAACTTCTAGTCTCTCATTTTATAAGGGCTCTAATTTCACCATGGGAGCCCTACCTCATAATTTCATCTAAACTTCATCGTCTCCCAAAGGTCTCACCTCCAAATGTCATCACATCAGTTAGGGATTTCAACCTATGAATCTCGGGGGAACACAAACTTTCAGTCCAGAATACTCAGATGATTTGAAGTAAGATATATGTTATTCCAAAATATCCACCAGAGTCCACTTATTAGTTAATGTCACTTAAAACAGAAATCCCTGCTTCATTTATTGGAAAATAGGCAACCATGATAAACTAGGTATTCAAATGTCAGGCCCCTGAGAAACAAGAGATGCAGGAAAGTCAGTATCGAAAGTTCCTAATGCAGGGGCTGGGATTGTAGCTCAGTGGCAGAGCGCTTGCCTCGCATGCGTGGGGCACTGGGTTCGATCCTCAGCACCATATAAAAATAAATAAATAAAGATATTTTAAAAAAAGAAAGTAAGTTCCTAATGCAGCGTTTTCAAATGAGGACGATCAATCTTGCGGTTCCACTCACCTTCAGCAAAGTTCCAATATGGCAACTTTTGTTGTTCTTTATTACAGATTTAAAGCCCCATTAGATAGTTGCTCTTCCTGAGGCTGCAATAATCGTAATAGCAAGAGCTACACTACTCCTCAGCAGACTTCCTCTTAATAGCTTCCAGGATGCATATCTGAGAACCACCTCACTATATTTCACAAATACTTCATTCTTGACAACCCACTCTCTTCTTTGCACTCCTTTCATGCCTCATGCATATGCTTGAAAGGGTTATAAATTCCAGCTTATCCCAAATGCTCTTTCCTCTATAAACTTCTCTATGCCATCTCCTTGCTATGTTACAAAAGAATGTCCTCATCTACAGTTTGCAAGGTATTGAAGGACCCTATGTTCCTAAGTTCATTCCAGCAACTAAGTGACACAAGCTTTCTGCAGAAGCTCCTGTTGGAACTGAGAACATCATTCCCCAAAATATGGTGCTTTGCCATGCTGATTACTTGGAACTATAAGAGTCTGGAAGGCCTCAGAAGCAAAGTCTCTCTACCATCTTCCACCAGCCACTGTCTTTTTCTCCCCAGGCATCCAGTGCTCACCTTCTGTCCCAAGGTCCCTATTCTGAGACCCTATCCAGGCCCCAATATCACTTTTTCCTTTCCATTTTCTTCTTTTACTACTCACCCCCATCTCTACCACAAGTACAAATGCATAAAGTAAAATACAAAAGGTATTATCAATATGTAGCAGCCAAGCCTAAAAGGGAATGCAAAGATTGTCAACATCTCTATCAATGTGTGTACATCAGTGGGACAGTCGCTGCTAGAGAGAGGTTTTGTGCCCATTCTGAGCAAAGGCAGAATAATGTCTCCTCCCTAAGGGGAACCCTACAGAGAGACGCAGGCCAAAGCTGCAGAAGCTGGCTTTACAAGGGAATCTGGGAGATGTGGGGCACAAGAAGTGGCTCTTGAGGGCCCTGGGGAAAGAGTGCGACCTAGAGTTGAAGAAGTCTGGAACACAGCTTCTCTAGAGATGCCAAAGAGTATGGAGCTGAGAAGCAGCATCTAAGTTAGCAGGAAGCCATAGTGGTCTCTCAGGGGAAGATCAAAACAGCAGCAGAGCCTCCTTCAAAGCCTTGGCAGCATACATCTATGAGGGGACAGCGCTCTGAGCTCACAGAAAAGATGTCAGGGGGCAAGGTGTCAAGGTCTGTTTTAGTCAGCTTTGCCTTGCTGTGACCAAAATACCCAACAAGAACAACCTAGAGGAGGAAATATTTATTTGGGGGGTTCCTGCTCCAGGCCTCAGTCCATAGACTCTATTGCTTTGGGCCCAAGGTAAAAGCAGCACATCATGGGGGAAGGACCCAACAGAGGAAAGTTGCTCAACTCAGGAAGCAGGGTCAGGAAGAGGATGCAGAGAAGATGTACCCTTTCAGGGCACCCCCTAGTTACCCACCTCCTTTAGTCACATCTCACCTGCTTACAGTTACCACCCAGTCAATCCATTCAAACTAGGAAGGTCTAATCAGGTTACAGCTCTCACGATCCAACCATTTTACCTATGAATATTCCTGCATTAACAGGAGCTTTTGGGGGACACCTCATACCCAAATCATAACAAGGGTTCCATGTCTCCACGTGGAACAGATGAACAAGTAAAATGTGACTGTTGACGTAGAAAGGTTACAAGTTCTCTGCTCCTCTTCCCTCCTATCCCACATGTACATCAGCAATGATGCCAGTGTGGACTTGCAGGCTTGCAGGGCCCAGGGACATGTAGAATACACAAAGAAGGATTTAACAAGTGAAGAGTCAGAACAGAGTGTGGGGCCAGTGACTGAGAAGTGCCATATGAATGAGGCCCACTGAGGAAGAGATTCCAGGGAAGTTTGATAGATAAAAAGATTATATTGTCAGCCTGGCACGGTGGCGCATGCCTGTAATCCCAGCACTATGGGAGGCTGAGACAGGAGAATCGCGAGTTCAAAGTCAGCCTCAGCAACGGTGAGGCGCTAAGCAACTCAGTGAGACCCTGTCTCTACATAAAACACAAAATAGGGCTGGGGATTTGGCTCAGTGGTTGAGTACCCCTGAGTTCAATCCCTGGTATCTCCCCAAAAAAGATTATATTGTTGAGGGAAAATGAGGAGACTCTTTTTAGGAAAAGGAATGGATGGTGGAAAGACTGGAGGGAAGATAGCAGGGACTGAGTCCAACTCTGGTACTGTGGTTGCCCTGGAAACAGGAAAACCCGAGGGAAATGAGGGGAGGATTCTGTGTAAAAGGGCAAGGGAGGTCAGGACCTGTGTTTGGGAGCTGACTGCTTTGTTGTGATGGGGTTTTTAAAGAGGATAACATGGGGGGGGGGGATAACATGAGCATACTTGGAAGCAATAATGTATGAATGAGAAGAGCCTCCTAAGACTCCTGGGAACCTTTATATTTTTTAAATAGGCTGCTCATTAACCCAAATCATCTAGAAACTGTTCAAATTTCTGATAGGAAAGGAAAAAGGAAAGCAGTCAGTTTGTGAAAACAGGTATTTGGGGGCAGGGGTCCACGAGTGTCCCCTCCCATCTCTACCTTCCCCTTCCCACCCTGAGGGCCTGGGGCTTGGTCTCTTTATGACTGTGGAACCCATACCGTGGTGAAGCAGTCCAAGGGCTGCTTTTTTTCTTGCTCTTATTGCTTTGACCAAGGCTAAAGAGATGGTAGAGGCCTGGATAGTAGTGGATGTTTTAAGCCTTTTTATAAGTTGGATATGTGTAAGTTTTACCTGTCTTTTTAAATCACCTACCATACCCATTAAGAACAAATAAAAAAGCACTTGTTAATGTGTTTATTGCCACTTAACTATATACTTTAAAAGGGTTAAAATGGAAAACTTTGTTATGATTACTATGACATAGTAAATATGTTTTAAAAACACACCAATAGTGGGCTGGGGTTGTGGTTCAGTGGTAGAATGCTCGCTTAGCACACATGAGGCACTGGGTTTGATCCTCAGCACCACATAAAAATAAAATAAAGGTAGTGTGTCCACCTACAACTAAATATATATATATATTTTATATATATATATATATATATATATATATATATATATATATATATATATAATCACCAATGTCCTTGCTTTTTTTTTAAACAATTAACACTCTACTCTTATGTAGAACTAGTAAATGAAATACTTGGAAATATGACATTTTCTGAGCATCTCTAACAATGTAGAAATAAGTTATAATAATACCTCTGGTACATATTACTCTTACAATGCAGATTTGTTTTCATTTTAAAAAGAAAGATATATGGTTTAATTTTCATTTTACATCATCAAAAGAAACGTTATATTGTATGAAGGTAAAGGAATATGACAATGCCAAATGAAAAATGGAGCCTTCCCTACCAGAGTCCTCCACATAGAGACCAAAGAATCAAACATCCCCAAACGAAATCAACCCTCGAGCTTTCTGAAATTAGCAAAGAATGTTTGCAGCTGACCTATTTCTCTCCTAAATGACTGTGTTGATAATTGACTTTTGTCCCCCAGGGAAGTGCTCAAATATAATTGAGCAGCACCTGCCACATAGAGAGTCCAGTTTTATATACCCAATAATTCCCATAAATATTGTACTTAGCTTGGGACTCAAGCACTCTGCTTTCTCCTTAATTGTATTTCTCAAAGAAGAAATATAATTACCAAAGCTGCATTATTATGAACACCTAGATAAAATACAAGAAGCATTTTGAATTACAAGTACCCAAGACATTTCTATGACTAAAAATTATTAGAAATGATGGCAATAACCATTTCTACTGCTCAGACACTTTTCTTTCAATTCTGTCAATGATATCCTATTAATATAAACGCTGTCTATAGGTGGGAGCCACTAATGACAAGGAGGCCAGAGTCAGGGATTTGATTTCCACTCAGGTCATATAGTTTTGCCAAAAGAACTCTTCAGCTTTATGACTTGAGACTGTGGCTCCTAATACATATTCACATTACCCACCCTACTGAATAACATGACTTGAATAGCTCTGGTGGACATCAGCTTAAGGAAAGGTAAGTCCATTTCCAAATGCAAGCCAGCATCTTCCCATTTAGACCAGGGGCAGCCACTGAAACCCCGTGAGCTGGTGTAGAGAATGTGTTAATGAAAAATGTGACCAGTCACAAAAGACCACATGTTATTGCATGATTCTACTTATATGAAAGATCTAGAATAGACAAATACATAGAAACAGAGATTAGATTAGTAGCTGCCTAGCAGCTGCCTAGTGCTAAGGGGTGAGAAAGAGGGTGGGGAACAACTGCTAATGGGAATAAAGTTTCAATGTGGGTGATGAAAATGATAGATTTGGGTGATAATAGAATATGGTTCCCAAATTCCTGAGGAAATGTCTTCTGCCTTTCTGCTCAACACACACACACACACACACAAAGAGGCCAGATAAAAAACCAGTGACTATGGAGCCTCCTAGCCATGACATGGTCATTTCATTCACCTGTTTGATTCTGAACCATAATCACCGTTTAGACTGTTAATGATACCACTGGGCCATTTGAAAAGATAGTAGAAGGAATGATAAATTATCTAGACAAGGTGTTAGACATTTCCATTGCTACTGGGTTTCCCATGTATTGAAAAAGAAACTACTAAAAAATTTTTCCATAAGGAGTTTAAAAATATTATCATAATATATGGACACAGTTAACACTATGAAAGTTTACCACTTCTAGTGATTCTGCCAACCCAGAAAAATGCATATTCTTTTGAAGTTCATGTTTATAAAATACTTCCTCTCAAAACAAATACTGCTATAGTAATTAAACTGCAGCCCTGGAGAAAGATATATCCACCAACACAGCAGAACATAAAATAAGAAATAGACACAATTTGTCTTCCAAATGAAATGAACAGGAAGGTTCAGTAGCTGTTGAGTAAGTTTTACAGCCCCTACCTAATTAACACTTTCAGAACAGAAAGCATAAATACTGAATGTCATCCCTCCAGATTCAAGTATTCACCCCTACTCTACTTACATGTGTAATAAGAAAATTATGTAAAAGAAAATGGGAATGTTTAAAGAGGGACATGTTTAGTAAAACTGAGAACTATCTTCAAGGAATTCCAAAGTACCGTTTGTAGTCAAGCCAAATGTTGATAATACATCAGCCTTATCTATTCCGAAAGCAGGTTGCCATAGTACACAGATTGTCATCATTGTTACTTGAAAGCAATAAAACTCTTCCCTTAAAATTGAGTCTATAATTTAGCCTTCTCATGAATTCTGGCTTCTTTTTCTGGTCTGGCATGGTTTGGGTAAGTATCCAAAGGTCCATGTGTTAAAGGCTTGGTCCCCAGGGTAGCACTATTGGGAGGTATTGCAAGGTGGTAGACCCTGTAAGAGGTGGACCAAGAGGGAAGTCTAAGTCACTGGGGACATGCCCTTGAAGAGAAATAGTAGGACTCCCAGTCCTTTCCTCCTCCCCTGTTTTTGGTATCCTCGCCACCAGGTGATACCCTGCTCCTCTAGGCACTCCCACCAAGATGCATTTCCTCCCCACAGGCTTAAAATCCATGGGGCCAATCTATCATGGACTGGAATCTCTGAAATTATGAGCTAAAACAAATCTTCCTCTTTGTAAGTTGGTTAACTCAGATATATAAATCTTCCTCTTTGTAAGTTGGTTAACTCAGATACTTGTTATTGTGATGAAAAGCTGACTACCTCTCCTCAGCATCCCTCTGCCTTCCCCCAGAATCATGGTGAAATTCCTGATGTGTTTCTGTGTGGTCAAGTCTAGAACTTACACTCTTCTAGAAGAAAGAGCACTGCACTCCCCCTCATTGTTTTCCTGGTTCACTAAGTGGGAGGGCATATAACCACGAGAAGGCAGGACTATACCAACTGTTTAAACCAGAATGTGTTTTTATGGGGGTTAGTTGGGGATAACAGTGTAGCTCTCCCTCAGATTTATCAACTTGATGTACTATAATCTGGAGTGTATGCCTGGGGATGGTTGCAAGCTTTGTCATGCCATGGCCCACAGAGGAAATGCTGTGTAACACACTGGATCCAAAGGAAATGAGGAGTGCAGAGGCTCAGCATATGCCAGGCACACCCCACTGAAGGACTGACTTGGAGGACTGACGGTTTTGAGACCCACAACCCATTCTCAGCACATACAGTAAGACTGGCAAAGAAGCTCCAGCCAAGGGCAAGCACAGGAAGTACTCTGCTCCAAAATGTTGCTAGAAAGTATGTGGAGGCTAAACAGAGAGAGCTACAGAGCGGAACGGGGCCTGCAGCCCACTCCCCACATATCTGTCGGCTTTTCCTAGCCTTTGGTGAATCTGAGTAAGCTGCAAGCTGCAAACCCTGGTTTAGAGTTTGAGCTTCAGAAATGAGATCAAGGGTTTTGTTCTGTGTTTGAGCTTCAGAAATGAGACCAAGAAAGGGCTGGACTCTGAGGAAGAGGATAAGCTTGGATGACGCTACCACCACACTCAGTGAAGAGGTCACATCCAGACTCCATTGGCCCAGGGAAATCCAATAAGTTAGCCTCACCAGGAGTGGAGAGATGGTTTCTACAACTAGCCATACCCCGTGGTTACAGCATACACTCTGTCTAATACCTCTCCAGATTGTAATACATCAAATTGATAAGTCTGAGGGAGAGCTACATTGTTATCCCCAACAAACCCCCATAAAAACACATTCTGGTTTAAATAGTTGGTATAGTCCCGCCTTCACACGGTTATATGCCCTCCCACTTAGTGAAGCAGGACATTCTCTTCAGTTCTGTCTCTCCGTTTTTGCTTTGATGGAGTAGTAGTTTGGTCTCCTTTAAACCCAGGAACAACCCTGGGCCAGAAGGTTGAGTAATGAAGGGGAGAGCCAAGGCAACGCCAATCATTTTCAGCTTAGGTTTCCACACAACTTCCTCGAAAAATGAAAACTTGAATCAGAATTTAAGTTTCAATAAAACCTGATCACTACAAACTGAAGGATAAATAGTTGTTCATTCTACAGAAGTGAAATTTAGGGAACTCTGTGCCAAGAGACTTAGAGATAAGCAAAAATGACTGCTTAACTGGTTAGCTGCCCAGTAATTCGATTTCTTAATAGTGAGTTTCATAAATTCAGTGTAACTTATTCAAGCCCAAAAGGAAGAACAAAGCACCGTTTGCCAGGAAAGACAGAGTTCTTTCTTGCTCTATTAGATCTCTTTGGAAAGGTTCATTCCACAAAGAATTCACAAAGGAAGTGTGAACTTTCTCTTAGAATTCATCGTAACTGGACTGGACTGTTTAGCAAGGGAGTCCACTTGCAGAGCAAGAAAAAACTGCCAACTTGGTTGATGAAAATAATTCCTTTCATCATCTATACAGTCTCTAAAATATGGGTATGCTGGTCCTGGCCTGTTTCCCTCAGATGCACTCCTACCCTTCCCCAGGCAGCTTTCTATTTCAGGGGGCCGATGTTGCAGGCTGCTTCCCAGGCTCTCAGGTAAGCCAAAGCAGAGGCCTAGAGGGTGGGAAGGAGAAGCAAGGGAATTCTCCCCATTCTACTTCAAGCAGCTGCTTTGACAGAGACTGCATCTATTCTGTGTCTCTAGCTCCCACCAAATGGGATTCCTATGGTTCTAGCTCTTTCCAGGTGACTCTGTCCATTGAACTCCTATAACAGTTTCCTCCCCTTGTCCTTCTAGCCTAAAGGTGACAGTGGCTTCCTGCTGTGGCCGACTTCTGGGTGTCATCACCTGTTTACCCGTATCTACAGTTGTAAAAACTCAAACAATTTTATTAAACTGGTTAGACTAATACAACCACTAGTTAAGTATGTAAATATATCAACAAATAAATAAAAGATCCAATGTGAACTGTGAACCACACAAAAATGTCATCCATAATGAAATTGGGAAGAAACTATAGTCTCTAGATTCTCCAACTGATGCTTTGTTCTTCACAAAAACCATATAGATTAAGAACACTTCCTGGATTTAAGAAGAATAAACTCCTATGTCCTTTTTTTTTTAATATTTATTTTTTTAGTTGTAGGTGGACAGAATATCTTTTATTTTATTTTTATGTAGTGCTGAGGCTCGAATCCAGTGCCTTACGCGTGCTAGGTGAGCACGCTACCACTGCGCCACAACCCCAGCCCCTCCCATGTCCTTTAATGTATCTACTTCTCTGTGAGTTTGTGTGTCTGTCTTGATTATTCAGGGATAAGTGTGCTGTGGTGAGAAAACAGCAGTGTGAGTCAGGGTCCTCTGTTTCAGTTCCACCAGTACCTATTGGTGTGATCTTTATGTCCTTGGGCCTATATTTTATTTATCTGAAAAGAAGAAACTGAAGTATTTTCTTTTTGCAATCTCTTCCTCTTCTAAAATTCTGTGATTCTATGTTTATGGATAAATTTTGCATATATACATGCCTCCAGGCATATGATTATTCTTAGAGCTAGGCACAGGCAGATACCTTCTGTTGATGAATTTGCATTTCATCAGAGAAACGTGTCTATATCCAGTGCTCAAATTATAATCCAAAGAATTTGTCTGCCAACTTGTTTTATTATACTATCAACTTAGAATCTGAATATGTTTAAGATCTCTAAATACAATGTGGGCTCATTGAATTATTGTAAGGATCATCTGATTAGCATACCTCAAAAAACACTAGGTTTCTTGCTCTAAGGTAGATGGTTCCAAAGATAGCTGCAATCATATCTTCCATCCCACAAGTTCTTTCTTTTAATGGAAGTTCATTACATATTATTCTATAACTTGTTTTTTTCACTTGAACATATTTCAAGTGAATGTCTGAAATGTATTTTCATATCATTACACTCATATCTACTTCATTTTTTCTTTAAAGTCTAAATAGTACTTTGTAGATATGCTGTTATTTAAACACTTACTGATTGCTGAATACAAAAGTTGTTTCTAGTTCCTCAACTTAATATGGTGTTTGCTGTGAAACATTAGTTGATAATTTTTATTTGATTTAATTTTTTTTAGATGAGTCTCACTATGTTGCCCAGGCTGGTCTTAAACCCCTGGGCATAAGTGATCCTCCTGTTTCAGGTTCCTGAGCAGCTGAGTCTAGGGCATGTACTACCACACCCAGCTCCTTTGAATTTATCAAATGTCTTTTTTTTTTTGGCATCTATTGAATATATACTTTTCCTTTAATTTGTCATATAGATTGAATAATATTTAACTTACTCAATGTGTAACATTCTATTAACACTGAATTTGATTTCTTATTTTATTTTTACCCACATGCTCTTTTGCAATATGACCTTGTAGTACTCCAACAAGAAACAATCTCTTTTCCCTCCCCCTAAAATGGGGCAGGATCTTAGATGGGTTTTGACTTAGCAGAATGCAAGAAAAGTGATGTCATGTCACTTTTGAAACTGAGGCTTAGGAGAGCTGCAGCTTCAACCTTTGCATTTTGGGATGCTCCTGCTTGGAATCTAGCCACCATATTATCAAGAAGCTCAGGCAGCCATGCTGAAGCCCAGGTGGAGGAAAACTGAACCCCCTGCCAAGAGCTCTAGCTGAGCTCTCAGCCAGCAGCCAGCACCAACTGCCAACCACATGTATGAGGCTATTTTGGACCTTCTAGCCATCTTAGTGCCTACATAACATCATATGAAGCAGAAGAGCTGTCTGGTCAGTGCACAGAAATAAATTGTTGTTTTAAGCTACTAAGTGTTGGGGGAGGTTTGTCAAGAAGCAATTTCCTCCATTAAACAAAGCATTTAATGTTGCAGCAGAACTTCATGCCTAACACAGGTCAAGGTAGCCATATATATATATATATCCACTCCTTCATTCATTCAAATAAGAATATATTAAATATATATATCCACTCCTTCATTCATTCAAATAAGAACTTATTGAACATACACTATGCTAAATGCTGGGGACACAAAGAAGGTCAAACGCAAACATGTCTTTGCCCTCGTGCAACTCATTATCTGGATGGAGAGACAGACATTAACAGAGAAATCTAAGTACACATTAAATTATAACAATGGTGGTGCTACTGAAAACTAGCATAAGGCACTCAACTCTGGGAGCCCCTAGTTGGGGAACTGATCTTATTAGGGTGATTAGAAAGGGAAGTGAAGACTAAACTCCCAGATCTCAAGAAAGATTAAAAGTTAACTAGGCAAAGGAGATAGCAAGAGTAGTCTGGACAAAGGGCTCATCACATGCAAAGGGAGGATATAGGTATGTTCTGGCTCTATACAGATATAAGAGATCATGGCTCAAGATGAGGCTGGAAGCAAGTAGGGTCCAGGCCATGTATGACTACACCATCCTCATAAAGGCACACTTAACAAGAAGTGGTCAACAAACAAATCCCACTTCAATCAGATTTTCTCTTCAAACCTCAGTGGGAAGAGGACTAACCTGGAGTACTCCAGCATAGAAACTGCATATACAGTGACACCCATGGGTGTTTCAGCACTCAGTGTACAGTTATTGTGACCACCTCCCCGTTACATTTTACTGTACTGTTTGCATACATCTCCATCTCCATAAATAGACTACAAAATATTCTTTGTGTACAGAAGCTGAGCCTCATTCATCTTGTTACTCTTCCCCCATAATATCTAACAGTGCTGGGCACACAGCAAATATTTAAGTGCTTCCTAAAAATGCAAAAAATGAATAAATAATCCATTCACAAATAATCTGTCAGAAGGAATCTCCTAGAGGAAAATTCTACAGGCACATGTGGAAAGCCATTCCAATGAGAGCAATATTCTTAGCAAAGTCTTGCTGTAAAACATCATTCCTTTCTAATTTTAGCCAATTCTTGAGTTTCATCCTCAATGAAGAACAAGAACACTCCATCACATTTCCAAAGAATGCTTTTGTGTACACTTTGAAGATGATTTCTGGGTCACCCCTGGTTTTCTCTCCTTTCAGTGGCAAAATATTTAATCTTGTCACCTTTCCTCAAAAAAGCCATTAGTTGCTCCCTGGATCCATTCCAAAACCTCCATCCCTCTTAAATTGTGGAAGCCAGCAATCTAGTAGACCAGGAAACAAGGTCAAAGATGCCTGAGGGACTTTGTGAACAGACCTCAGTGTTGGAGGCAGGCTCTCACTCTGCTTGTTTTCAGGCCAACAAATGAGTGCATGTGTATGAGTGCACACACATGTGCATAGCACACGCCAAGCAATGAAATTCATTTTGCCTGCTTGAAGAACAGTGTTTTATTAAGTTTGCCAAATGCCTTCTGCTCCCCACCAGTCTTCCTCATCTGATATGACACATGGATTTTTTTTTAATGAGAACTTTCCCTCCATATCTTTGTAAATGACATGACAAAGAAATGAGCAGCATTATTTTTATTGGTATCCCACCATCTTCTTCCTGTGTGAAGGCACTGAACAGACTGTGAAATATCACCAAAAATTCCACATTTCAACATTTCAAGAATTTAAATATCAATAAATCACTGGTCATTCTACAAATAATGAGGCTCTATTAACTTAAACAGCTGTTGTGCTTTTTTAAAACGTATTTTTTGACATTTGGATGAAAACTACACAATTTTATTCCAAATATACTCTTAAATTTCATTTACAGTTTCCCATATTATCAAAGAAATATAAATCACTCAGATTTTTAATTTGTAGCCATTAAAGAAGTCTGTATAATGCCATTTAAATGAGATCACATGTAGGATACTCAGTCTGAGCTGTAAAGTGCTCAAAAAACTAGGTACTATTTTTGTGCCAAAAATAGGAAGATTGTGTACATAATATTATTACAAGTAACTCTTAAGTTTAAATTAGACCATTTTATCAATTCAACTAATCCCAGTTTCAGAAAGATTTATGAAATATATTTATTCTTAAGGCCTATACTGGTCCAAATTGCTCCCAAAATTACTTTTGCAATACTTTTTACATTTTTAAGACAACACATAGCAACACACTTTGCAAGAGCTTATGCATACATTATCTCAACCATTTATTGGCATAAGTAGAGGAAAGAATAAAAGTATTAGAGAAAATATTGTTTTATTTGTGTTTTGAAGGTGAAAGCATTAGTGCAGTGATGGTGTAAATGAACTGAAAAGTTTTAGTTAAACAGCTCATAGAATGCGCTGCTATATAATTAGTATTTCCAAGAATTTGCAACAATAGAGCACTACCAAAAATAGGCATCCACAAAATAAACATCTGCAAGACCTCAGTTGCATAACTCAAAAATTTTAAAAAGATGAACCATATCTTTACCTTATCAAAGACATAAATAATCTAAGCAACTGCAAAAAGCAAAGAACATACTTTTAGATGAATCCAGAATCCAAAGCGTATTTGAATAATGCACATACTTAGTGTTCACTGAATTAAAGAGTAATAATAATAATTTGTTTCTGCAGAAAGTAAAATTCTGCAAATATACAAACATGCCTTATAGACCCTTCAGGAGAGGATGGAGTCCAATTTTTATTCTAAAGCCTATTCCAAGTTGAAAATCTGTTGAATTTGATGATAACCAGGAAAGAAATACCACAGCTATCATCACAGGTTAGAAACACATTACACAATGTTCCAAGTGACCTAGAGGGAAAAGAACTTCTCAAGGTCACTCTAGCAGACCACAGCAGAAGCTGGGATAAAAGCGTCTGGGTAAGGTTATCAGTCTTCCTAACTCTCGCCCAAACACACACAACCCAACAGTTTCTGCTCCAAAGAGAAATCAAGGTGACTTAGTTTTGCATGATTTTTCTAGCACCCAGCAGCTAGGGATGGTTTCATTTACAGCACAGGGACAGTAAGAAAATTGAGGACAAATTTCCTATGTCGAGGTGAAAGGCACCTAAGCATTACCATTTTAAATTAGACCATTTTATCAATCCAACTAATCCCTCAGCTCCAACAACTGCACTAGACCCATGCAGAAGAAAGCAAACACAAAGAAAGCAAACACAGTGTAGTTCCACTGAAACCACCCCCCCACCCCACCCCCCCCCGACTGAGTTGCCCGCCTCCTCTCTTTTTAGGTTTAACCAGATCCAGTGGTCCTTCCCCTCATTAAATGAATCAGAGATGTGGTCCCAAAGGGAGACCAAACTTTCTGCTCAGGGTCTTTCTTTTGACTAGAGCTTGGAGATCTCTCTCAAGAACTAGACAAAGAAGAGTATTCAAAATAGGATAAAAACAGAAGAAACCACCTATCTCCCACCGTGAATCAAACCAGGTCCATGGCCCCTGGGAACTGGGTACACAAAGTCGAGTTACACTCTTTAAAGATGTTTCTCCACACACTGAAGGTGCAACCAGATGTTTCTAGCTCTTAAATTCAAAGTCACTAACCAATGTCCTGTTCTGCGCTGACCTGTGTCCACAAGTACAAACTAACTTCCCGGAGCTAAGAGGAGACACCTGAACCCGAACACCTGGAGCCCAGGATACAGGGAGACGGACGGGGCCCCAAAAGGCGCGCACGGGGATGAGGACGCCTGGATTTGAAGACTTTAGGAGACGAAATTAGATGGAGAGGGACGGAGCCCGAAGAGGCGCGCATGGGGACCGGACCTGCAGCTCCCGCACGCACTAGAGTAGCGCTCCGCTCCAGGACTGAAGCGTCGCGCGCTCGGCCTCCTCCCCACCCTACTCCCGTGTCGCCGCCGCCTCTTACCTGTCTGAGAATAAAGCTGGTCGAAGTGGTACTGCCATCGGATCTTTTCAACCTGCTCCTCCGGGTCGTGGTGCCTCGGGCCACCTGGACTCGACACACGGGGCCAGAGAGAAGCCAGTGAGGAACGCAGCGTGGAGCCGGGCGACCACCCCCGGCTAGAGTCCACCTCCGGACCAGCACCCTGGGGTCCCCCAGAGCCCTCACCCATGTTTCCTCTGGTTTTCCCAAATGGAGCCCACGCTCCCTCCCACCCACTCCAAGCCTCGACGGCTGAAAAAATTCCTGAGAAGAGCAGCCCAGGAGCACCCACCACATCCATTAACAAAGACTCCCAAGGTGCGGGGTCCGAGTCCCCGGCATCGGCTGGGGGAGACTGCGGGCTCCGGAGCGGGAGCGCAGACCGCGACTAGGGTGAGGAGGAGGAGGAGGAGGAGGAGGAGGAGGAGGAGAAAGAGGAGGAGCGGGAGGAGAAAGAGACGCGGAGGAGGGGTGGGGGAGCCGGGCCGCCGACTCCCGGGCTCGGGGCCCCGCACTCCGGGCACAAAGGCGGGGCGCTCTCGAGCGGCAGAGGCGGTGGGGGGGAGGAGGAGGAGGGGGCGGTACCTGCGAGGTGGGGGAGTGCGGCCCGTCCGTGGTCCCGTTCTTGGCGTAGGAGGACATGGTTCAAAGCCGCCGCATGGCTCGCCCGTGCGCGGTGGGCGGAGGGCCGGCGGCCCCCCGAGGCCGGGATGCGGGCGGAGGTGGAGGGCGACAGGACTTCCCCACCCGGCTCCTGGACCCGCGCCGGCTCCCGGGCTGCCTGCCCGCACTTCGGGGAGCACGACACCTTAAAGGGACCGAGGCTTTCCCCCCGCACCCGCAGCGGGGTCCACCGAGGGGTCTTCTCCCGATCTCGCCTACTCGAGCCGTTTGGGAGAAGCGCTCTCCCACCCAGCGAGCGCTCTACCTCAGAGCTCTCTAAAGGATGAAGGGAGGGGAAAATCTGGGATGGGGGTGGGAGGATTAAAATAGTCTGCACAGTTTAAAATGAGACAAAGGTGGCACGGTTCATGAATCAGGACTTGGGGAGAGGAGCTGGTGCAATGTGGCGGGGAGTGGGAAGAACCGAGCGGGGTGTGTGTGTGTGTGTGTGTGTGTTGTATGTGTGGCGTCCCTGCACTAGAAATTTAAAAGGGCAAGGGCCGAACCGTCCTCAGCGACTTCACTCATCTGCCCAGTGTGGTAAGGCACAGGATTTTGTGGTTTGCCTTTTGTCCTTTTTTTTTTTTTTTAATTGTTTTGGCAACTCTAGTCCCAGAGCTGCGAGTCACACGCAGCCAGGCTTGGGTAGGAGACCTTGCCAGCCCAAGTCTGATGGGAGATGCAGCCCCGATAGAGACCAACATGTCCTAAGGAGTTTTGAAGGTCACATTAGACCTGCTAAAAAGCAGGAGTTGGCCACGTGCCTCCCATTTGTATAGCTGTTTTCAAGGGAGGAAACTCATTCTTGAAACCATACACAACCTTTGCATTGCAAACCTTGGTTTCCTGCAAATCCATACCAAAGATGAATTTGAGATGAAATTAAAAGCAAGGGATTGTAGAAAGAAGAAATTTTAAGTATTAAGGGGAGAGAATACAATATGTGAATTCAAAAATAGAGACCTCGGGGCTGGGATTGTAGCTCAGCGGTAGAGCGCTTGCCTTGCATGCGTGAGGCCCTGGGTTCGATCCTCAGCACCACATACAAAGCAATAAAATAAAAACATTGAGTCCATCTACAACTAAAAAAATATTAAAAAAAAAATATAGAGACCTCATTTAACTATAGTTTCAGCAAGAGGAATCCATTAAAATATATGTAGTATTTCAAATGGCTAAGTTAGCCCATCTCACCTAGCATTCTAGTATTTTATTTATTTGTGGAAACAACTTCCGTGTTTGTTTTAACAACTGATTGGCCTTTTTGAAGTCCTGGTTATATTTTAACATTCACAAGACCCTTCCTTTACATTCCTCACCTCTTCACTTAATTCAGATTTTTTCTAACACCCTTTTAACTAATCTTGCTTCCAGGATCTTTACTGCCAGCCACATGTATGTACACATGTGTAAATACACACACACACATTCATTCCATCCACACTACAGACAAAAGCCATTTTCTAAAATCTGTTGCCTCTCTAAAGTCCATCAACCAAGCCTCTCTGCATTTCTGGTCACCTACCACTTCATAGCTCCAAACTGATCTCTATATACCAACCTTCCAGCAAGCAGGCTGGATAGCTATTACCCAAACATGCCAAACACAATCCTACTTCAGCACCTCTGCTTAGAATGCCTCCTTAGAATATGCCCTCCATTCACCTACACACACACACACATACACACACACACACACACACACACACACACACACACACGGAATCATACCCTTCTCCAAACCTGGTTCAGTTCATTCTTCCTTTACAAAAATCTTCCCTGATCATTACAGTTCTGGATAGATTTTTTTGCCCCTGGAAAATTGAAACATTTATTCTCTGGGCACTTGGCATAGGCTGCCTTGGTTTCTCTGACTCTCTCTCTCTGAAAATCAAATTTCCAAAAATATTTTCAGCTCTTTCTCTCCCTTTCTACACCTTACATATATTAGATACTCCATAAAGTTTATGGGTGAGGATATGTCTAATAATGCAGAATTCCCTACTTTAGTTACCATCAACCCAATCCATTTTTAGTGCTGAGGCATTTTGAATAGTTGAAAATCAATATATACAGAATGAATTATTATGTGGGCACTGGAATTTGAATTTTCTGGTTTTCTGCTGCCCACAGTCTGACTTTGAGTTGTCAAAATAATCCACAACTACTCTACAGCATGAGGAGCTCTATACACCTGCCTCACGGCAAAACTGGTGAAAATTATTAATGTATACATACATTCAACAATTTAAATCTCTGGAAATGATCCTAAGGGTACACAGCAATCAAAAACAACTATTCAAAAAAGTCTAATAAAGGGCTGGAGTTATGGCGCAGTGGTAGCATGCTCGCCTAGCACACGTGAGGCACTGGGTTCAATCCTCAGCACCACATAAAAAAATAAAATAAAGATATTCTGTCCACCTACAACTAAAAAAATAAATAAATATTTTTTAAAAAATATTTTTAAAAAAGTCTAATAAAACCCAGTTTAAATTTTTAAAAGTGTGAGAGTCTATGACATTTGAGCCAAGACCTGCTCCCTCCCTCCTTGATTCCAGGTCAGAGAGGGAGATTCTACCCCACACAGTTGTAGCCAAGACTACCTTCTTTTACTCAGTCTACACTCAGGATAGAGGCTGTATATCTTGGGCACAACTCCAAGGAGCTTAACTGATTTGCTCTGCCTTGTGAACAGGCAAGCCAAGACACTGAGACTGCTGCCCCTTCCTACCATGCACTCAACTTCTAAGTGGTAATGTTTTCAGAGAAAACAATGTTCACCATTGTCTCTACCCCCAACACAGTGCAAAATGAAGTTGGATCCTTATATTACACCATATACAAAAACTCAAAATGGATCAAAAACCTAAGTGAAAGAGCTAGAAATATAAAGGGAAAACTTAAGGGCAAATCTCAGTGAACATGGATTTGGCAATGGATTTTTAGACATGACATCAAAAACACACAAAACAAACAAAAAGTAAGCAAACCGGACTTCATCAAAATTTAAAACTTTGGGCTGGAGTTGTAGCTCAGTAATAGATCACTTGCCTAGCATGCGTGAGGCACTGGGTTAGATCCTCAACACCACATAAAAATAATAAATAAATAAGTAAATAAATAAAATATATATTTTTTTAAGTTCAAAACTTTTGTGCTTCAAAGGATAATACCAAGAAACTGGAAACATAACCCACAGAATAAGAAAACATATTTTTTAAATGGGCAAAGGATGTGAATAGGCATTTTTCCAAAGAGGACAAAAAGCATGTAAAAAACGGTTCAATGTCATTGGTCATCAGGAAAATGCAAATAAACCACAATGGGCTACTACAATGGTTTGAATGTCCCCTCTAAAACTCATGTTGAAATTTAATTGCCATTCTAACAGTATTAAGGGACAGAATCTTTCAAAGGTGATTATACCATAAGGGTTCTACACTCTTGGGTGGGATTGGTGATACTATAAAAGAGTATGTTGGCTCCCTTTTGTTCTCTCTTGGCCCTTCTTCCTTCTGCCATGTTACAACATAGCAAGAAGGCCCTCACCAGATGCCAGCACCTTGATCTTGGACTTCCCAGCCTCAATAACTGTGAGAAAATAAATTACTCTTCATTATAAATTGCCCAGTCTCTTGTATTCTGTTATAGCAGCAAAAACAAACGGAGACAGCTAACTACCACTTTACACCTACTAGGATAATGTCAGGCAATAACAAGTGTTGGTGGGGATGTATAGAAATTAGAACTATAATGTACTGCTTAAGGGAATATAAAATGGTATGGCCACTTTGAAAAAGTCTGGTATTTACTCAAATGGTTTTAAATAAGTTACATGACCCAGCAATTCCACTGTATTCCACAAGTCACATAGTGTGATCGCCTTTATCTGAAATGTCCAGAATAGTCAAACTATAGAGATAGAAAATAGATTAGGGGTCTGGGATTGTAGCTCAGTGGTAGAGCGCTTGTCTCGCATGCGTGAGGCCCTGGGTTCGATCCTCAGCACCACATACAAAGCAATAAAATAAAGACATTGTGTCCATCAACAACTAAAAAAATATTAAAAAAAAAAAAAAGAAAATAGATTAGGGGTGACATAGGGTTGGGAGGCTTGGAGGATACTAAGGTGATAGCTAAAATATAAGGCTTTTTTAATATATGAAGAAAAGTCTCTAAAAATGAGCATAGTGATAGTTGCACACATCTGTGCATATATTAAATACCACTGGATTAGCGAGGCATAGTGGCCAGACTTCTTGTCCTAGCTACTGGGTAGGCTGAGGTGGGAGGATCACATGATCCCAGGAGTTCAAGATCAGCCTGGGCAACATACCAAGACCCCATCTCAAAAAAACAAACAAAAAGAAACCCCTCTGAATTGTATACTTTAATTGGGTGAATTATAAGACATTGAATTATATTTTAATAAAGTGATTTTTTAAAAAATCTTAAGATCTTTAAAAAAATAGTAACACAAGCCGAGCATGGTGTGGAGGCACATGCATATAATCCCAGTGACTTGGGAGGCTAACGCAGGAGGACTACCAATTTAAGTTAGCCTCAGCAATTTGGTGAAACTGTCTCAAAATAAATTTAAAAAAAAAAATTTAGAAAGGATTGGAAATATCATTCAGTGTTAGAGCACCTCTGGGTTCAATCCCTAGTGCCACAAAAAAAAAAAAAAACCAACAAAAAAAAACTTAAAATAGATTGTAGGCCTATGTGAAAATGGAAAGTTTAAAAGCTTCTAGGAGAAAATCTACATGACTCTGGGTTGATGGTGAGGCTTTATTTTTCATTGTCTTCTTGACACATATTAATCATACAAATTAATGGGTTTTGCTGTGATATTTCCACACATGTATATATTGTGCCTTGATCATGTCCACCCTCCCTTGTATCTTCTCCTCCCCTTCCCTCTCATCTCTCATCTGGCTCTCTTCTTATTCCTTATGATGATGAAGTTTGAAATATACCACTACCCTAAAATAAAGCATGATCCAAGAAATTAAAAATTGATATGTTGGGCTTAATTAAAATGAAAAACTTCTGCTCTGTGAAAGACCTTGTTAAGAAAATGAAAAGACATGCTAAATTCTGGGAGAAAAAAAAATGTGCTGGGCAAATCTGATAAACAACTTGTAAACAAAACATATAAGCAATTCTCAAAACTCAGGAATAAAAATAAACAACCCAATTAAAATGACAAAAAATTTTAACAGACATCTTACCAAAGAAATCAGAATTCAGATAACCTGTATAGATAGCAAATAAGCATATAAAAGATGCTCAACATCATTTATTATTAGGATGCTAATTTAAAAAATAATGTAATACCACTGCTACATACATATCAGAATGTCTTAAAAAAGAAAAATGGACACTATCAAATGCTTATAAGGACAAGAAGCAACAGGAACTCTATTCATTACTGATGGGAATGCTAAAAAGAAGTAACACCCACTTTAGAAGACAGTTTGTCAGTTTCGTTTCTTCTTCTTTTTTTTTGGACACAGGGTCTATCCTCAAACCTATGATCCTTCTGCTTCAGCCTCCCAAGTAGCTAGGACTACAGGCATGCACCACTACACCAGCTTGGTTTGGCAGTTTCTTTTTTTTCTTTTTCTTTTTTTTTTTAATTTTTTTTTTTTTTTTTTTTTTTTTTTTTTT
>PVHX01007789.1:0-56279 GCA_004024805.1 Geosciurus inauris | reverse complement strand
ATCTTACCATGCAATCCAACAACTGAGCACCTACATATATATTCAACTAATATGAAAACTATATCCACTCAAAAACCAGCAGGCAAATATTTATATGGCTTTATTTGTAATAGCCTGAAACTAGATGCGGCCAAAACATCCTTTAGTAGGTTGAATGGATAAACAAACTGGTATAACCATACAACGGAATCCTGTTCAGCTAACGAGCCCTAAAAAACCATAAATCTCAAATGAAAATTGCTAACTGACAGAAGCCAATCTGAGACTATCTATTCTATGATTAGATTTCTATGAGCCCAGAAAAGGCAAAGCTATAAATAGATCACTGGTTCTGCAGGAAGTGAAAGAGATGAAAAGTTGAATAGGTGAAGCATAGGGGATGTTTTAGGGTGATGAAGCTATTCTGTTTAACACTGTAATAATGATGTTATGCACTGTCCAAACCTATAAAACTTTACAGAACCTTAATGTGTTCAAATTTTAAAAAATCATTTAGGAAAGTGGGAGGTTCTAGGATGTAATTCAGAGTGACCTCCCCCCCAAAATATATATGTATGTGTGTGATATATCTGTATTACAAATACATGACATGACATCACTGAAGGGCATGAAGGAAAGGGGTGCTGGCCTCAGGAACTTTGGAAGTGAGTGGAGTGTGTAGGCTAAATTGAGTAGGAACTGTTAGTAAACACTGTACTACTGCTGGTAAAGCTATTTCCGGAGGAGTGTGGACTATTCTGAAATCACAATACATAGATTCTGGAATTGGACAATTCAGTAAAGGAATGGCCAATAGTAGGAGCCAGGTTTTCTGCTTTTGGAGTAGATTATAGGTAAGCATGGGGAGAAAGTTAGAATGATTCATGTGGTAATGGGCTAGGATTGTAGCCTCGCATGCATGAGGCACTGGGTTTGATCCTCAGCACCACATACAAGGCAATAAAATAAAGACATTGTGTCCATCTACAATTAAAAAATATTTTAAAAAAAGAATGATTCATGTGGTAATGGATTAGAGTCAGACATTTTTATGAACTCAGGTGTGGTTTAACATAGGTACAGATGGTTATACATAAAAGAAATTTATAGATGTATGTGCATACTTGGGTTAATATACACTCATATATTTTCCTGTTTTCAGCTGAGGGCCTGGAACCAATAACATCTAGTAGCAATAAATACATATAGTACCAAAATCTTGATTTGGTTTTTTTTCTTTTTTAGTTTTACTGGAGATCAAACCTAGGGTCTTATGCATTGTAGGCAAGTGCTCTACACTGACCTACATTCCCAGCCTTTTTTATTTTGGGGCAAGTTTTCACTAAGTTGCCCAGACTGGCCTAGAACTTGAAATCTTCCTACCTCAGCCTCCCAAGTAGCTGGGATTACAGGTATCTGTCACCAGGCCCACCTCAAAATCTTAGTTTCTAATACCATATGCTAACAAAACAGCCCAAGGCACCTTGGAAAATAGCCGATTCTAGGACTGAGGCAGGAAATACATAAGATGAATCTGAAGCCCTTTATAGTTCTAAAATGTAAAGAAGTGCTTTAAAAGCAAAAACCCAGGGGCTGGGGTTGTAGCTCAGTGGCAAAGCACTTACCTAGCATGTGTGAGGTACTGGGTTTGATCCTTAACACCACAAAAAAAAATTAAATAAACAAAATAAAGGCATGCTGTCCATCTACAACTACAAAAAATAATTAAAAAAAAAAAAAAACACAATGATGGAGATATGTCAAAGGGACACAAGAACAAATAGATCTCCCAGTGGCCAACACTGAAACAACTTGAGCAATAAAACAAAGTAGAATTGAAATATAACTCAAAGTATAAAATAAATCCATAATAAAAGTAGTTAATAGAGAAGAGACAAAACTTCAATGCAGAATTCCAAATAATTTAAGTAGCTACTCTACCTTCAAGTATGGGAAGCATAACTCCTTACCCTCTCAAGTGTGGGTTTGGTATAGTGACTTCCTTCCAGAGTACAGCATGGAAAGAGAGACACGGGGAAATCTGACAAACACTGTCCTCCACTAGGTGATCAAGATTAACATCAACAGCATGTCAGGGTAACACTCTTGGGCTGGGAGTGTCTTAGTGGTACAGCATTTGCCTAGCATGCTTAAGGCCCTGGGTTCAATAGCCAATACCACAAAAAAAAGTAGAGAAGATAATATGTGCCCTTGATATAATGTGGTAAGAATGACATTCTACCTTTGTGATCTTCTTCCATAACCTACAACCCAACTCTAACCATGAGGAAAACATCAGATAAATTCTATTTGAGAGAGCTTCTACAAAATATGTGATTGACACTCTTCAAAACTGTAAAGGTGCTGGGCACAGTGATGAGGCCTATAATGCTAGCAATTTGGGAGGCTGATGCAGAAGGATCATAAGTTCAAAGCCAGTCTCAGAAACTTAGCAAAGCCCTAAGCAACTTAGCAAGACCCTGTCTCAAAACAAAAATAAAAAAGGGCTGGGGATGAAGTGCAGCTGGGTTCAATCCCCCCCCACACACACACACAGAAAAGAAAAGAAAAGGAAAAAACCAAAAAACCCTGCAAAGTCAAGGAAAGTGTGAGAAGTTGTCAAAGCCAAAAGAAGCCTAACGGGGACATGATGCCTGAATGTAATGTATACTTTGGTTAGTATCCTGGAACAGAAAAAGGGCGTTAGGTAAAAACTAAGAAAATGAACTTCAGTTAATAATGGATAGTAAATTGTGACAAATGTACCACACTAAGTAAGAGGCTTAGTAGTAGGGGAAACCAGGTGTGGAAATCTTTGACTACCTTTACAATTTTTCTATAAACCTAAAACTATTCCAACATAAATTTTGTTTTTAAAAATCCTAAAATTTTAGAGCTAGAAGGGAATTCAGTAACCACTTAGAACAAATCCCACATGTAGCAAATTAGCAAACAAGCTTAACAGAATGTATTGCTCAAGAGCAAGTAACAGGTACTATATTGTTTCATCAAAATAGTGAACACTGTTGAATTACTGTTAGCTACAAATACCTTCTTCAAGAAATTTATGCTATCACTTAATAAATTCATGTTTCTTAAGTGTTTCCTACAAAGTTCTGTCCAAGGTGCTATGTTGTTTTTTTTAAAGACATTGTTTGCAGAATTCACACAGCTCAGGATCATATCTGTGTGTTTCATATTTTAAATATCAAAAGTTTTGTCTAAGGTCCATGCACTTAGAATATCATTTGCATTTTTAAAAATAATTAGCCAGCATTTTATTGAGTCCCAGTACTGTTCCAAGGACTTTCCAAGTGCTAAGTTGCTTGCTTCTCAAACAAGTTTATGAGGTAGATACTTTTAACATCCCATTTCACAAATTAGGTACAATTTGTGTAGAATTTTTAAAAAATGATATGCGCATGCATAATGCTGGTACAAATATAGAATATGCCTGGAAGGAGGCCTGGGAAATCAATTGTATTGTTTGTTTTTTAAATTCAGGAGCATATAAAACCACAAGTCACACATAAGCTTAATTGTATGTTACAGATTTGTATAATTAATCTTTACATTTATGTACAAACTGCTGTGGTATAAATTTTCTGAGTTTTTGTCTTTAGAATTTCTAAGGAATTTCTGTAGAATTACCCTTTCCCAAGGCTCTTATCTGAACATTGAAAATCTGTTCAAAAAGTACAAAAGTCATAACCCTCAGGATATTAATGATTATTGTTATCAGAAATTGAATGTGATATATTTACTTTCTTAACCCTAAACAACTTACACTCTATAAACCCAATGAAAATACTCTTCTCCAGCTATAATTTCCAAGGGTCCAAATGATTCAGATGGAAATGGAAATAAAATTCAAGTTGTAAGTATAATCACTGAGAAGATGGATCACATACATATTTTAAATGGTGAATTATATTGCATTACATCAAGATGCTACTATTAGCTAATTTAAAATTTTAATCTAAATTTCTTTTGCCAGGCATATTTGTCATCTTTGCTATTGTAACAATTCTAAAATCTCCATGTATTACGACACCATTGTAGCCTGACATTCTGGTTGAGGTTATGGGTCTGTCCCCCTGTCTTCCCACTCCCAGGCCCAGGCAGCAGCCACTACCTGGGACATAGTAGCTCCGAAGAGGGCAGATATCAGCTATGGAAGTTCACCATGCCTGTTAAGTTTCTGCTCAGACATGGGCATCTGTGGCTTCTGCTCATCTCTCTCTGGCCTACACATGACATTCAACCAATCCCCAAATCTCCAGGAGTCAAGGATGTAGGCAGATATGTGCAATCCTTATAGAAAAGGAGACATATACTACTGTCATGTGTATCTAAACAGAACAAATTAACAAAAAAGAAAAAAAGGAGGACATTAAAAAATATGAACAAGCGGCTGGGGTTATGGTGCAATGGTAGCGTGCTCGCCTAGCACACGTGAAACACTGAGTTCGATCCTCAGCACCACATAAAAATAAAATAAAGATATTCTGTCCACCTACAACTAAAAAAATAAATATTAAAAAAATAAAAATAAAAAATATGAACAATACAATCATCCATAGTAAGGATAACTTGCATACACTAGACAGTTATAAAATCTGATTACCTCTATTCTTCATTGTCTTCATTCCACCATTTTGGGTGCTTATAAAATTTATGCGATTTCTAAAAATATTTTAAGAACATATTCTGAAAGTGGAAATTAAGATGCTGAATGAGGAAGCTGAGGTTGTAGCTCAGTGGTAGAGTACTTGCCTAGCACACGTGAGGCATTGGGTTCAATCCTAAGCACTACATAAAAATAAATAAAATAAAGGTATTGTGTCCATCTACAACCAAAAAATTTTTAAAATTATTTTATTTTTATTTTTTAAAATGTATTTATTCTACTTAGGTATACATGATAGCAGAATGCATTTTGATTCATTGTACACAGATGGAGCACAACTTTTCATTTCTCTGGTTGTACATGATGTAGAATCACATCATATATGCAGTCATACATGAAGCTAGGGCTATGATGTCCATCTCATTCCACCATCTTTACTACCCCCATTCCGCCTCCCTCCCCTTTGACCAAAGTAACTCCATTCTTCCCATGTCCTCTCCCCCATTATGGATCAGCATCCACTTATCAGAGAGATCATTTGGCATTTGTTTTCTTGGGATTGGCTTACTTCGCTTAGCATGATATTCTCCAGCTCCACCCATTAACCTGCAAAAGCCATAATTTTATTCTCTTTTATTGCTGAGTAATATTCCATTGTGTATATATACCACAGTTTGTTTTTTTTTTTTATCCATTCATCTATTGAAGGGCATCTAGGTTGGTTCCACAGTCTAGCTACTGTGAATTGAGCTGCCATGGAACATTGAAGTGGCTGTGTTACTGTAGTATGCTGTTTTTAAGTCCTTTGGGTATAGACCAAGGAGTAAGATAGCTGGGTCAAATGGTGGTTCCATTCCAAGTGTTCTGAGGAATCTGATGCTGAATGAATGATGGAATTTAAATTTTAAATATTAATATTTAAAACATTAAATTTTAAATATTAAAATTCTGGTCGGGGGTGGTGGCTCATGCCTGTAATCCCAGCAGCTCAAGAGGCTGAGGCAGGAAGATTGCTAGTTCAAAGCCAGCCTCAGCAAAAGCGAGGCACTAAGCAACTCCATGAGACTTTGTCACTAAATAAAATACAAAATAGTTCTGGGGATGTGGCTCAGTGGTAGAGTACCCCTGAATTCAATCCCCAATATGCCCAAAAATAAATAAATACTTTTTAAAATATTTTTTAGTTGTAGGTGGACACAATATCTTTATTGATTTTTTATGTGGTGCTGAGGATTGAACCCAGTGCCTCACGCATGCGAGGCAAGCGCTCTACCACTGAGACACAATCCCAGCCCCCCAAAATAAATATTAAAATTCTAGTTTTCATATTTTTCTGTGATGTACATTTTCATGCCACATGACAAAAAGAAATGTACAGTGTGCTTCTTTCTGCCTCTGCTGCAATCCCTGGGCTTAGAGATGGCCATTATTTGATAAGCACCAGAGACATGTTTAGAAAACAAAACAAAATGAATCACTGGGCTTCTTAATACTTACCAACTGGGCCCTAGGTCCCTTTGTCTCTTGGTAGTTAAAATGATGCTATATTCCTTCATTTCTAAGTCAATTTGGATTTTAAGGTGTATCAGATTAAATAGCTTTAAGAAAATAAAATGAAATCCTACAATAAATTCTCAGATTTCAGAAATGTTAAAATGTTAAAATGATGATAAACAATCGCATGGTTAAGAAAAGGTCAAAGAAAACTCAAATTTATTGAATACCAGGCACTGTGAAGTTCCATGCAGCTTTCTATTAGATCCATTTTCTTTCTTCATTCTATACACATTTTATGAGCCTATGCTAGTCCCTGGGAAAACAATGAATAAAACATAGCTCTAAATTCCAAAGGATTTTACAGAACTAGTCCAGATAGTAATGTTTTCAGATACAAAAAGCAAAACCCTACTCAACAAGGTTAAGAGATAAAAATTTTACTTTCTTTCACATGTGAAATCCAGAGGAAGATAATCTAGAACTGGTATATCCACATAAAAATATCAAGGAAACAGGGGCTGGGGTTGTGGCTCAGTGGTAGAGCGCTTGCCTAGCATGTATGAGGCACTAGGCTTGATTCTCAGCACTGGATATAAACAAACAAATAAAAGTCCATCAAAAACTAAAGAAAAAAAATAAAGGAAACAGGCACCTTCAATCTTCCTAAATCATCACACTTTCTCCCTCGTGTTCACAGTACTAAATCTCCTGGCACTGAATCTGCTTTCTAAGCCAAAAGAAGTGAAAAGAGCCTCCTTTTTTTTTTTTTAATATTTTATCATTTATTGATGGGATGGATGAAAACAGATTGAGAAACATACTTGACAGCAAGATACCAAACTGATAGCCTGATAGCCAGACTATAAACTATATACAACATACTTTTTCAAAAATTTAAAGGTTTTGAATTTTTTACAGAGCCCTTATGATAATGGTCATTTATATCCTATCATTCACACAATAGCAACAGAGATGCCAAGAGTTGAATCCAAAACTAAGGTGCCCTAAGGAGGACAGAGGCAATAGCAGAATAATACGCTGAGACAGGACTCTTAAAAGCAATACAGAGACAACATTCTCACCATAAAATTGTACCTGAGTGACATAAATTGGTAAAGTGTCTGTTTTTGTTTTCTTTTTCTTTTTGATCAAAAGAGCCTCTTTCAAAGTTTTTTCTTTCCTCCTAGGAAGTTCTCCCCAAGACCTCAGACCTAAATCTTATTGGCCTAAGCCGTGTCATGTGGCCAACCCTGACTGCAGTGGATTTTAGAAAGTACTATTAACTTGTTTACTGACTTTCATATAGAGCAATCTAAATAAGAAAATGGTTGGAAACACATGTTGAATGAGCCAAACTGTAGCATCTGCCACAGAGACAGATCCATAACAGCTCATTCCAATGTAACATGGCAAATGTTACAAGATTCTTCAGAAGCACAGCATAGTTTTGGGGCCACTGAAATTTGGGATATTTGAAAATTAGATGGACAAAGTATTTCGGTCAGAAAAAGATATAACAGGGTCAAACAGATATGAAAAAAAAAATTTGGTACCTGAGGAATTTTTAGTCGGGGGGTTATAGTCTAGCATATATGAATGGAAGAGGTTAGAAAAAGATTGCCAAGAGGGGTAGGGAGGAGGTTCAGTGGCAGGATGTTTGTCTAGCATGCATGAGGCTCTGAGTTCAATCCCCAATACCTAATATATGATTCTAAAGCATTTGGTCCTCATTTGAAATATAACAGAGCCTGGAGCCCAGCCCTGATTTTTTCTCAGCAATCTTGGCTCATGTAGAAACCAGGTTTTGCCTGGGCCCAGGTCTACAAGTCTTCAATTCAACTACTCTCATCTTGATGTCACCGGCTTCTTCCTCACAGCAACCCTGAATTTAGCTCATTTCTGTTGGTAAAACACAGTACTCTGGAAGCTTTGCTGAGTTTCCATTTCTGCAGTGTTTGATTCAATCTGTACAACAGCCACACCGATTTTCAGAATGAGCCCATCTATTTATCTAAAGTTCTAGACTCCTCAGTCTACCTGTGACAGCTAATTGCTCTACAGTGTACATATTAAATATACCTATCCACTATTCTGCTCTCCAGTGCATTATGATTTTCATATCGGAAGGTATTTTCTATCCAGTAAACCATTTGGGACCCCATCCATCTCACAGTTATGTAAGGCAAAAGGAGGTGAAGAAACTGGAACTCTCATGAATTACTAATAGAAATGTAAAATGGTTCAGCTGTAGAAGAATTTGGCAGTTCCTCAAAAGGTTAAATGTAGGATTAACATATAATCCAGCACTTTCATTCTTAAGTGCACATCCAAAAGAACTGAAAACTGTTACTCAAATCTACATATTCATAGCATTGTTCACAAGTCAAAAGGTAGAAACAGCCCAAATATTCATCAATTGGTGAACAGATAAACAAACTGTGCTATATATGTACAATGGTGTATAACTATACCATAAAAATAAAGTTCTAGTACACACCATAGTAGAAATGAACAGCAAAAACATTATGCTAAGTAAAATAAGTCATTAAGTTAAAGAAGCCAGACACAAAAAGATCTAGTTCTTTACTAGAGGTGATAATTGTACAACACTGTAAATGCCGTGTTTACTTTAAAATGGTTAATTTTGTTATGTGAAAGTCACCTCAAAAAAAAAAAGGAACTGGCTCTGTAGACCAAATGTAATCACTAAAGATGACTTTCCTGCTTTGAAGGTATTTAAAAGCCTTTATTTTCCCCATTAGGATATTAAATGGTATAAGTAAGAAAAAAACCAAATCTCCATTCTTTGTAATCTTTGTAGGGGAATATCCACTCAATTTTTCTTTCTTCTGTTTCTCTGTTTACCTTTTAACATTTTTTCCATCATTAAATATCCATTACTCAAGATGGGCAGAGTGGATAGTAAATGGAAAAAAGAAAAATTGCAATCTTGTTAACTGTAAACACCTCTAGCATGAAGAAACGTATCACTGAAATGTAGGCATGGGTTAAAAATCAGTAAAATGGAGCTGGTTGCAGTGGCACACACCTATAATGCCAGTGGCTCAGGAGGCTCAGGTAGGAGGATCACAAGTTCAAAGCCAACTTCAGCAATTTAGCGAGGCCCTAAGCAACTCAGGGAGATCCTGTCTCAAAATAAAATTTAAAAAAGGACTGGGATGTGGTTCAGTGGTTGGGTGCCCCTGGGTTCAATCCCTGTTATCAAAAACAAGCAAACAAAAAACCCCAGTAAAATGGAATTATAGGGTTAACAGGAGTCTTAGCTTTATCTATCCAAATAATTTCATTATGGTTTAGTAAAGATCCAAAGACTGCTACTGAATTATACATATTTTTCTCAGAACTCTTGGGTGGATTTTAAGCAAACTTTTTTTTTAAGTTGTAGATGGACACAATATCTTTATTTTTATGTGATGCTGAGGATCGAACCCAGTGCCTCACCCATAGGAGGCAAGCGCTCTACCAATGAGCTACAATCCCAGCCCTTAAGCAAACTTATAATAAAAGTTCCATGTGTTTTGATACTCAGAATTCATTGTACATTTTTCACCATGTGTATTAGTGTCCTAAGACTGTGTAACGAAGTACCATAAACTTGGAGGCTTACAATGACAGTTTATTTTCTCACATTTTGGAGACTAGAAGTCTGAAATTGAAGTGTTAGGTGGGTCATGTTCCTTCTGTAGGCTCTAGAGAAGAATCTTTTCCCTCTTTCAGATTCTGGTGGTCTCAGGCAGTCTTTGCTTTGTGGCAGCATAATTCCAACTTCTGCCTCCATCTTCACATGACCTTGTTCACTGGGTATCTTAGTGTCTTCTCTTAAGGACTTAAGTCATTGGGGATTTAGAGCCCACTCTAAATCCAGAATGCTTTCCACCCAAGATCCTTAACTAATTTCATCTGCATAGACTATTTCCAAATAAGATTACATTCTGACATTCCAGGTAGCCATGAATTTGTGGAGGATACTATTCATCTCACCACATAAGCAGCATATATCTCTTTTAGACCCAGTAACGTTTAAAAAAAAAACTTCCAAAATCAAATTGGGCTTGATAAAATTAGAATAATTTCTCCTCTGGAAAAAATTTTTAAAAATAAATCTTTAATCTTTAAAAGAAAACTAAATCAAGCAACAAACATTAAATGAGTCTTTTTATTTACTGACTGAAACTGATGTAAATAAAACGACCTTTTGATATAAAGGTTATAATTCAGTGCTGTATCATTTATAATTTATAACTTTTAAAAATAACTTCAGTTAGCCGGGTGCGGTAGCCCAAGCCTGTAATCCCAGCACTTAGGGAGGCTGAGACAGGAGAATCTCGAGTTCAAAACCAGCCTCAGCAATGGCGAGGCACTAAGCAACTCAGTGAGACCCTGTCTCTACATAAAACACAAAATAGAGCTAGGGATGATGCTCAGTGGTAAAGTGCCCCTCCACCAGTGGTAGAGTTCAATCTCCAATACAAAAAAAAAAAAAACCTTCAGCTTTCTCATCATATTGACAATTCAATAGATCTTCGCCTGGAACTCAGAAGCCCTAACAATTAAGAATAGATTTTTTTCTTTTTTTGTACTTGAAATTGAACTCAGGGGCACTGAACCACTGAGCCACATCCCCAGCCCTATTTTGTATTTTATGTAGAGACAGGGTCTCACTGAGCTGCTTAGTGCCTTGCCGTTGCTGAGGCTGGCTTTGAACCTGCGATTCTCCTGTCTCAGCCTTCCAAAGTGCTGGGATTACAGGCTTGCGCCATTGTGCCCAGCTAGATTTTTTCTTTTTTAAATCCACAAGCCACACTTTTTTTTTTTTGTAGTACTGGCGATCAATCTCAGGGATGTGCACATGCTCTACCACTGCACTACATCCCCAAACCAACCGCTTTATTTATTTATTCATTCATTTATTTATTATTTTTGCAGTACTGGGGATTGAACCCAGAGGCATTCTACCACTGAGCTCCAACCCCAGACCTTTGTACTTTATTTTGAGAAAGAATCTTGCTAAGTTGCCCAGGCTGGCCTCATACTTGCACTTAAAATAGTACAAAATGACAATGTACCTGCAAATAATTCCAAATGCTGAATGATACCATAATTACTTAATGTTCAGGTAATTTTCTAGATAAAGTACCAAATCAGGCAATATTTGGCTGTACATTTTTCAAACTGTATGAACATATCCCACTTCACGCATTTTAATACCAGAGGCATTTTTCTATATTAAAATTAATTCTATTATAAATTTTCAGGAATTCTTTCTAATGTACCAAGATTTCATATGAAAAAGAAGCTATTTAAAAAATTTTTGATATTAAAACAGTGTGAATCCAGCATAGAAATCTCAGGTTAGACCATTCCTCTGGCAAAAACATTTAGTTATAAATGTCTTAAAATAAATATAATTCATAAAATCATGGAAAGAAAAGAACCTTGCCATTCCTATTAATAGTAAAAGAGTCAGGTCAATTCAGATTTAATATTAATTTTTATACTATCAACCTGCAAAACAAAATTCCTTACAATGGCAAAAATAATTTTTAAGAAGAAGAAATTTCTGCATATATAAATTTTCACAGATAAATGCCAATATACACTATTTATATACATGTCATATGTTTTATTATTCCAAAACTACATTAGCTGAACCTAATCGGTTGATTCCAATTTAGTGGGTGTGCAGTATTTATACTGGCTCAAAGGCTTATGATGAATTAAACTTTTCCAATTCAGGTCACAATTAAATATAAAATTGCACAAACATTAAAATAAATTTATTAAATATAGTTTGTGGGGAAAAATGTAAAATTTTCCATATATATATATGTGTGTATGTATACACATACCTATTTGTATACACACACATATATATATGCAAAAATATTAACTTGAATTACCAAGAGCAGCTTTGAGTGTTTTTACATTTTTTTTTTTTCCATACTGGAGATTGAACTCAGGAGTACTCGACCACTGAGCCACATCCCCAGCCCTATTTTGTGTTTTATGCAGAGACAGGGTCTCACTGAGTTGCATAGCGCCTTGCTGTTTTTTACATTTTGTTTTCTTTTTTAAAAAACAGATAATTTCCAAAATCTAAGGTGCCATTGTAGAATATTTTTATAGGTATATAGCTGAATTCATCTGGAAGGAAAATACTAAATGAAAAAGTGAACATGAGATGTTGAAGGTTTTTTAAAACTTTCTTTCGTTACCTGATCTGAAATAACACAGCAGAAACTAAGTTTTCAAATACTGCTTGTTTTCTTTTTAAATATAGACCAAGTATTATATACAGTATTTTGTTCTGGAACAAAGTTTCTTCAAAAAAGGTACATCCTTATAATCAAATTTCGGTAAATAGATAAATGACAAAATTTCTAGAACTGTCTTCAAATGGATTCTTAGTAGAAAGATTATTTTCTTTAAAAAACAAATATAGAAATCTAACATCCATGCAAAAAAAGTTTTAACTTTTTAAAAATTAAACTTATGTTCATTATTTTTCCTAGTCTAAACATCATTTACCTGTAAATATACGCATTTGCATTTTCAACGTTGTGGTACGTAAAAAGTTGGTAGATAATAATGTAGCGTGCAAATTTTGAAGAGAACAATCCTTATTGGTTTTCTACCAACTTGTACAGTATATGAAATCTGTTAGCTATAAACTAATTTAAAACATGGGCTTCAGAAAAACTGAACTATCAATTCATTGCCTTCTATCAAATCATCACCTGCTATTATTCCAAGGTTCAGAATTACTTGTGAAAGGAGATGATATTTTTCAACAGCTTGGCAAGATGATATCTTAGCGATATTTCAATTGCTTGTTTCAAAATACCAACAGGTCAACAAAAACACACATCATCCATGCTTGTTTTATATTACATCAAATTATCAGGTATGTCTCATGGCTCAAAGTCAGGTATATTCCATAAGAAGGAAGTGCAGAATCTCTGTATACCATACAACAGGAAGTAAAATAAATGGATCATATCTTCATTAGACAATGGCCAAAGGGATTTGATAAGGTCATTAGTGGCAACTTTAAATACAAAGATGCTTGTAGAAAAGGAAATGTTTTTCCCCAGGGAATGGAAATGTTTCATGGGCATTCATGCTCACTGTGGGCAGGAGTAGGGAACTTACTACTTTCTCACACATCTGCATTTACATGGTTTTTGCTGTTAATAACAGAAAACATTTTTGTTCCTTCCAAATTGCTCTTGTTTCTGTAGACAATTATATGCTAATTATTACTCAACATAACACTGAGAGCAAAACTGACAATACTGCAAACACAACTGCAATTTAAGGAGCCAAAAGGAAGTATGTTGGCAAACTAAATGCTTACACAAAAAAAGATGTTCGCTCACCTTTGAAAATAACAATGTGTGGGAAATGGTAAAAAAAAATATGCAGATAAAAAATATTTAAAGGTCTTCAATGCTCGTATCAAGACATTTTAGGGGGAAACAATGTTTTCTTTAAAGTAAAATTTTTACATCTCTTATACTGTTTAGTGTCATAAGGCTACTTATTGGGTGTCCGGATTCACAGAGAGTCACAAAACTAACTGGAAGCATCTTCAAGCTGCCTGACTTCAAACAAACTGGACTGAAAAAAAACTTGTATGGCCTTTAGAGTAAGTCAGGTTTTTGTGCTTTATTTATTCATGGTCCTTTTGAGTTCAGTGGGAAAAAGTTTCCTTTTAATATTGTCAGATTACAATCACAAGGGTTGAGTAACACTTATGAAGACTTCCACGAAAATGCTTGGTTTGTCTCTAAAGGAGAGGTTGCTGATGATAATTTGTTTGCTGCTGTGCAACCGACTGAGCTGGAACTGACATAGGAAAGCCTGCCAGGTGCGGCATATTGGAAGTAGTGTTCTGGTAAGATGACATATCCACAGACATCCCCATCTGTTGTGAGTAAGCTGCTGTACCAGCTGACTGAAGGTTAGAGTTCTGGTTCATATATGGAGGACTGGAAATAGTGTCTTGTCCAGTGCTACAAACAAAATTTTAGGCAAAAAATCATATTTACTTTACATTATCTAGATTATGGTCAGATATCAATCACCATGACAAAAATGACATTTCAATCTTTTTAAGTTTATGTAGCTCTTCTGTTCTGGTTATGATTTAATTACTACAACTACCAAATACTGTTAATATAATTTTTATATTTGGTAAGAAGAGAAGAGTGCTCGGGGCTGGGATTGTAGCTCAGCGGTAGAGCGCTTGCCTCGCATGCGTGAGGCCCTGGGTTCGATCCTCAGCACCACATACAAAGCAATAAAATAAAGACATTGTGTCCATCTATAACTAAAAAATATTTAAAAAAAAAAAAAAAGAAGAGAAGAGTGCTCAAAAAGCAAGAGAATATAAAATTATAAGTCTTATTTAACTTGCTTGCTTGGAAATCTCTCACCAAAAACATTTAAAAACTGAGAAGATTCAAACTGTTCTGACTATGGACAACTCCAACGAGAACAGAAGTTGGTTCAATATATACCTTCCAACCCATATTCTCCCTTTCCCATCTTCCAACCAGCACCTTCTCTTCACACATCCTTCAAGCTTTCCTTTGAAAGAAACTTTTTACTTTCAAAGAGAAAACAGTGTAATCTGCATAGCAACCTGAATCCTTGGGATAGTTCAGAACAGTACTTTTATTACTACTACTATGTATACAAATACCAAACTAAGTTGAAAAATCACACCAAATTTCAGGACTTCTGTATCTTCCTGTAACTAATATAACATATATTTCTTTTAAAATCTATTTAATTTTAGCTGAGTGCACACCTATAATCTTAGCTACTGGGTAAACTGAGGCAGGAGGACCAAGTTCAAGGCCAGCATGGGCATCTTAGTGAGATCATGTCTCAAAATAAAAAATAAAAAGACATGGGGGGTGCTGGGGTTATGGCACAGTGGTAGCGTGCTCGTGTAGCATGCATGAGGCACTAGGTTCGATCCTTAGCACCACATAAAAATAAGATAAGATATTCTGTCCACCTATAACTAAAAAATAAATGTTTAAAAAAAAAAAAAAAAGACATGGGGGTATAGGTCAGTGGCAGAGAGCCCCTGGGATCAATCCTCAGTGCCTTAAAAAAAAAAAAAATGAAATTATACCAAATGCACTGCTAGCAATATAGGAGAATTAATGTCAACACTACACTGGTTTTTTTCTTCATATTTTTAGTGTCATTTAGGATAACAAAATTTTATATTTTAAATTAACCAAACATCAATATAAATAGGTTTATTTAATTTTCAGGTAATGTCTAAAACTCACACTCAGGAAATGTAAGAATGGAAAGGAACCTTAGAGATCATTATACACAAATATTTTCTGTGGTAGAACAAGGTGAATACAGGAAAGATTTAAAACATGATTCTCAAAAGTGCCTGTATAAAAAAATCAAGCTACAAATTCCAAAGCTCAAACATACTTCCTTTTAAGGACAAAGTAACAACAGTTTTCTAATATTTAGGAGTACAAGCAGATAAATAAGTCTGGAACTGAATCACTAGGTGCATTACAGCCCAGTGCTAAATCGCAACAAGGGCTTAGCCTTCATAAAGAACAGTTAGCTTTGTTCTAGGCAACTAAACTGTAGGCTTATATCTAGGCAATCATCACAGTATGATTAGCAAAGTTAAGGGCAACACCACTCCAGTTCATAGGACTATGAATGGGCATTTCTATATAATTTGTGTGTGTGTGTGTGTGTGGTACTAGGGATTGAAACCAGGAGTGCCATATTCTACAGCTATATTCCCAGTCCTTTCTGTTTTGAGACAGGGTCTCCCTAAGTTGCCTGGCTGGCCTTGAACTTGTGATCCTCCTAACTCAGCCTCCCAAGCAGCTGGGATTACAGGCAAGCACCACCACACTCACATTATTTCATTTTAAAAGTAAAACTTGAAACTATTATTACAAAGAGGTCAGTATATTCTGATTCAAAAAGTCTGTGAAAAATTAAGATGGATCTCAAAAACTTACCTTAAATATGGAGTTTGTGCAGGTTGTGTTGTTACTGAGGAATTCATACTTGGAGGCAGAGATCTCAGTGAACCAATATGATCTGTTCCTAGGCTGTAGTTTTGGGCAACAGTTACTTGGTGAATGTTTTGACCCATGTAGTTTGCACCATGTGATTGAACTGGATATGTCTATTAACCAAAAAGAAAAAGTTGATTCACTGCTGTCCCAAACATCTGCTTAAGATATCTAAAAACTTTGAGACTTAAGGGAAAGAAAATATTCTTCTTTAGGGATCAATTCGATTCACCAATCTGTCCACTCTAGAACAAAAAGTAGAGAGCTTCCAAATTCTCACAGTGCCAAATCTACAAAAATCTATCATTTGCTTGATTGTTCTTTTTATTTTACGGAGGTTGGAAGAATGACAGAGGAGGTAGTTTATTTTTAAGTAGTAAGCTGAAACCTATCCAAACTGCCTATTACTCAGTAACATGTCTTGCTATAAGTCACAGAACACTCCCATGAAGGAAGTCCAACATCACTTTCAAGTCACTGTGAGAATGATGACCTTCACTCAACTCTTTCCTATAGGAGATGAGGCTGAAAAATAAATGTTATCAAGAGGCCAGGCCCTCTCTGGCAATGTCTACTGTATCACTGCTCCAGTTTTAAATTAGGTTATTTCCTTCCTTCCTTTCTCTGTTGTCAGTAATGGGGGTTGAACCTACAGTTTCTCTACCACTGACCTGCATCCCTAACACCCCTCCCCCCTTTTGGTACCGGGGTGCTTAACCATTAAGCCACATCCCCAGCCCTTTTTTGTATTTTATTTAGAGGCAAGGTCTCGATGAACTGCTTAGAGCCTCACTAAGTTGCAGAGGCTGGCTCTGAACTTGCAATCCTCCTGCCTCAGTCTCCTAAGCTGCTAGGATTATGGGTGTGTGCCATCACGCCATCCCCTCTCCCTTTTTTTAAATTTGGAGACAAAGTCTAAGTTGCTGAGGCTGGTCTTGAACTTGTGATCCTCCTGCCTCAACCTCCCAAGTCACTGGGACTACAGGCATGTGCCACCACACCCAGCAAATTATGCTATTTTAAAAGCAAAGATTATTCACATAGAAATTTAGATTATCAGAAATGCCAAATAAACTATATTATGTGTAATCACATTACCTCCTAAGGAAACATGAAACAACTCAGAGGTAAGGGGAGAAGACTGGAAGAATAGACTCTTCTGCAGTTTAGGGTTACTGAATGGCCTTCACAGATACAATTAACGGTGTATTTCTCCACCTACTTCTAATAGATTTTTCAAACCAGAATACAAACTTTTGAATATTTCAAGTAGTATTATGTGCAAGCAGTATAAATAGAGATTATGTGAAGAATCAAATTGACAGAAAATCAATTTTAAAGAAATTAGTTGCACTGGGTGTGGTGGTACACGTCTATAATCCCAGCAACTAAGGAGGCTGAGGCAGGAGGATGTCAAGTTCAAGGCCAGTCTCAGCAAATTACCTTAGCAAGACTCTGTCTCAAAATAAAAATTAAAAAGGGGTGGGAATGTAGCTCAGAGGTTCCCTGTACCAAAAAATCTCCAGTACAAAAAAAGGGGAAAAAAAAAAAAAAAAAAGAAAGAAAACTAGTTGCCCTTGGCAAAATATAGATTATAGATAAAATGCAACTTAACACAAAAACCTTTATACACAAGAAGTGAACATGCAATTCTGTTATACAATGGTGCAGACATTTCTATTTTGTTCCATTTTAATAGCAGCAACAAACAACTCTAAAAACCAGCAATCCTGAATAACTAGCAGTCTTTTTGCATGCAGAAGTCCTTCCTACATTCATAGGTAATTTTCAAAAATTCAGGGTATAGCATATTTGTTCTTTTTTTTAACAATTATGTTGTGTCATCTAATTTATGTACCCACATTCTACCTTTTCCCACTGGTGTCTTCTTCACACATTCCTTTACATACCAGTTTTCATAAATTAACATAAAATTTGCTCATCCAAAATCATTTTGAATTTGTTAACTAGCTAAAATTTTAAAAAGTCTCCAGAATGAGATACTGATAAATATAAGTACTCATGTTACCTGGTAGCACAAAAAAAGATAAATATTGCAAAAAGATGCTGTTTACAGACAGCTTATGGCATCTACATCTCACAGATCTATATCAATCTTTGTTATGCATGAATTTAACAATTTAAGTCATGCATTAACAAAAAAAAGACATGTTCTGAGAAAAAAAGTTCATTAAGTGTTATTATAATTATGTAAGTCAAAGAAATCTTGAAAAGATTTTTAAAGAAATGTTCAGTCTTCTTGCTGAACAGCAGGAACAGCACTAGTACCTCATCCAGAGAACATACTAAATCAAAGGATGTGTAGTTTATACTTACAAAAAAAGATTTAAAGATTCATGCTTTGTTCTTACAAAAGCACACAAAGAACCAGAATACCCCTCATATATTTAGTATTCTTTTAATTCATGATAAAATTGAACTAAAATGTGTTTGTGATTTATCAGTAACTAATTTGTCCTGGTGAACATGCATTGTGTAGCCAATATTTCTAGAAATAATCAAAGACTAGTTTTATAATTTTATTCAGGGACCAGAGAAATTTCAATACTTCAAAATATTTTTCAATTCAAAACTATAATTTTGAAAACATGTTCTCAGAAAACATGCTCACCTGCACTGGAACCCCAGCTGATGTAGATGGATAATGTGCTGGAGGATGGAGTTTTGAATAGACTGAGTATATTGGTGCTTCATTCACCAATTTGTTATATAGTTCCAGAGCTTCCAGGACTTTTACATTCAATTCAGACAATTCTGAATGCTTCCTGATACAGAAGAGAAAAGCATTTTCATACTCTTCTCATTTTAAGTATGTATTTAGCAATGTAAATTATTTTTTAAATTTAGCACATTCTCTATTCATATTTTAAAAGGTTCTTTTCATATACAATGAAAGAATATTCACAAAGGGAAACTGGGAAGAAAAATTAATTCTTGTAGCTAGGCTGATATAACTTCATAATATCCCTTCTACACATCATAAAATGCAATCAATTCATAATTCTGGTGCTAGAAGAATTTAGTTTAACATGTTACAGGTTTATGTTGAAAATTCAATTATGAAGAAAAAGTTCCTCAGTTGAGGTAAGAGTAATTATAAAGACTCACAGCCCTTGTGAAATACAACATGACTAAAATGAGAGCAAATTCTTATTAAAAAACAAACAAAAACTACCTTTTCATTTGCTTACATGGTGAAAAGATCAACTGAAAAAATTATTTAAAATTATTCTTGAAAATACAAGTAAAAGCAATGTACATGCATGCTAATAATCTCTACTGTTCTTATCTATTGGTTTGAGAAAGTAGGTGAAACTAGATACCTTATTTATTATGTGAAATAATGAATCAAAATAAAAGCATTTTCACATTTGTTCAAGGAACTCCACAGCAAATCCTTCCCTTCTAACTTGGTACAAGTTTGTCTGTTCCCTTGGGAATATTAAACAACTCTTTGCAATTGCCAAGTTTATAAGTTAAATGGCCACTTTTTATCTTGGTTTAAAGCATCCAAAAGCCTGTTTACTGGATGTGGTTCTTTCAATAAAAACAAAAAAGGTAGGAGGCAGAGGCTGGCAAAAAGAGAGTTATCAAGTAAATATCTGTCTGAGCTCTATCAGAACTTATCAAAACTATCCCCTTTACATTATAATATTGTTACATCTGAACAACAAAAACAGAAAGTGCTTGTTTCCTCTCTTGCATGGACTGTATAAATAAAGTTAAACTATATTTTCAGATGTATCAGTTGCAAACCACCCAAATCTACAGAAATTAAGTGTGCATGCTAACAAATGTGTGACTAAGAATTAACCCTAAGAATCTGGCCCACATAATCCAATAGGCTGATGAAGCATCCAAAGAACGCAGTAAGAAGTCATGATCCCGGTGACTGAAATCACCTTTAAAGATCTGAGATATAACTTCAAATCAATAACAAATTTTCACTAAACTATACTCAAAACTATAGTGGAAGAAAGAGAAATAAGCAGAAAGTAAATCACAACCTCTTAGGTTGTGATTTAAAAACTCTGGGTAAGAAAAACAGCAAATGATATAACATATAACTGAATGCAAAATTACATGAAGTAGATGGAGAACACGAGAATTTAGAAGAGATTATTCTGGGGTATGGTAGACCAAAAAGGCTTTATGGTAAAGCTGGGACTTAAGATGTGCCCTGAGGAGGGAGGCTGAGACAGGAGAATCACGAGTTCAAAGCTAGCTTCAGCAATGGCGAGGCGCTAAGCAACCCAGTGAGACCCTGTCTCTACATAAAACACAAAATAGGGCTGGGGATGTGGCTCAGGGGTCGAGTGCCCCTGAGTGCAATACCCAGTACCAAAAACAAAAAACAAAAACAAACAAACAAAAAAACTAGGTGGGAAAACAATCAGGTAGAAACACAAAGAATACAAGGTAGAGAAATAAGAAGAGAAAATGTGTTGTGTTGGATATAGCTTTCCAAATCAGGTGCATTTCACTTGAAACTACTTTTCACATAATATTTGCCTAAGATTCCTGTTTTCACTTGTTCTTTATTCACTTTATTCTTCATTGCTCAATATCCCCTTGATTCCAGCCCAAGAAAGAAAATGGAATGATAAAAAGCAAGAATCCAAGATTTTATGTATACTATTCATACCGCCATGAAAAAAACTGTTACCAAAAAGAAAAGTACCACCTTATTATTAGCTTGTAAGAGTGTGGGAAACAATAAAATAATTGCAACAGGTAATACAGTTTCCCCAAAACTACCACTAGTTCTAAGCTTACCCAAACAAGTAAACCTATGAAAACTCTGTTTTATTCTTTGCATGAAAAATCTCACCTATCAATCTCTTCAAGTTTTTCATCTATCATTGGACCCATCTGTTGACAGATATCTGTAAATACAAAAATACTTAAAAACGTAAGAATTTAATCCAGCTTAAGTCAATTTCAACAATTTAAAAAAATAGAGCACAGTCCATAATACACTGAGAATTAAGCTTTTGACAGAAAAAGGACTACAAAAGACCTAATTTTAACTGTTCAGCACCGTTACTACTACATATTTCTATCATGTCATCAAAGGCAAGATCAAAATTAAAATAAAATCTCATGTTCCTATTAACTAAGCTTATAGACTGTGACATTTAGAATCATCCCCAAAAGTTATCTAGAAGTTACCTAGAAAACTACTATTAACTAAGTAAAGCAAACTTAAGCTATAGTATAAAATATGTAACTACCATGTGCAGATTACATATGAACACTTTTCATTTATTTAAGGCATTTCAAAATTAAAAATTTTTACATATTTCCAAATCTAAACATAAATACAATTAACAACACAATATTCTATATCCATAAGCAGGTTTTCATCTACAAAAAGATTTAAGAAGATTTACCCATTTATTACATTTTTCTCATAAAAGACTTTTAAAAAGCATGAAAACATTTGTTTTAATTGCTTTACATTACTTAGAAACTAAAAGACACATTAGCATGCATCAAATGTCTACCTTACAAAGCTGACACTGAACATGTACAATGTGGACCTTTAGAATCATGATATAAGAGAATTAAACAAGACTTTTTAACTTTTTGGTTAAATTAATTCAATAGGCTATTATTTCTAATTCTGTCTTTTGGACAGCCAATCTCCAATTTCACTAATGGGCTTACAAAAATACAAAGAACACCTTCCTAAAAAGGATATGCAGGTACAGCAACATCTCTCAAATGATACTTTTACTATTTTACTGTACTAGTCTATTTCCCACCATGGATTTCTAATCTTTTTTTTTTTTTTTTTTAACAATTTTTTTTTAGTTGTAGATGCACACAGTATCTTTATTTTATTTATTTTTATGTGGTGCTGAGGATCGAACCTAGTGCCTCACGCATGCGAGGCAAGCGCTCTACCACTGAGCCACAATCCCAGCCCCTGGATTTCTAATCTTAAGGCAGAAGAAACTCATGGTATCATGACTAGCTAAAATAATAAACATTATTAAAGTAATCTCAATATTCACTAAGTACCTTCCAAATCCAAAAGGTCTTGGGAATCTGGTTTTGAATCTGCTGGATCTATACTTTGGAGGACCTGCAGGGCTCTATCCATCTTATCCTAATAAAAAGTCAAAGGAGTTTTAACTTTAGTGAATCCGAAATTACTCTTCCCAAGCATTCTCAGAGATAATACATTTGAAAAATATTGATAGTTTAACTATTAAATGAAGAACTCTACCTCATCAATATAAACAGGCTCGGGCTCTGATTTCTTAATTTCTTCCACATCATCATCAATTACATTCAATTTGTCCACAGCTGCTACGGAAACAAAGTAAATTTTAACTTCTTCAGCATTAACTTTGGTATTTAGTCATTAATTTATAAGTGGCCTATGATATTCATAAGAAAAAAATTAAACTTTTTTAGTTATCACATTTTGTAATCAAAGTAATTACTTATGTTCATATCATAATCAATACATGCTTACATATGTTCATGTTATAAATATTAATTTAGTACTTACTATGTGCCAAACATCACTTCAGGCATTTATACATGGTAGATAATACAGACAAGGATCCCTGTACTTATGGAACTTACATTTAGGAAAACGAGTGAACATTATTAGTGGGTGTTTTCCTAAAAACTGAGTGTTACCAATGGGTTAACTAAATATTTAAGAGCAGATTAATTATCCTAATACCTAATTTCATAGTTATACCTACAGTTCTCCCCTCTATTAAGAAAACCTGTTATTTCCTATATGTAAGCAAAAGACCTGGTTTTAACCTAACTTTGATACTTTGATAATAGTTAAAACAACATAAATAGAAAGGTCGTGTGTGTGTGTGTGTGTGTGTGTGTGTGTGTGTGTCTTGCTAGGTTCCAACCCCAGGGCTTTGTGCATACTAGGTCAGCACTCTACCACTAAATTGCATTCCTAGTTCAACAAAAATTCTTTCATAATAAAACAGATAAAAATTCATTTACAAACCAGGTGTGGTAGCACATGCCTATAATCCCAGCAACTTGGGAGGCTGAGACAGGAGGATGATCATAAGTTCAAGGCCAGCCTCAGCAACTTAGTGAGTCCCTGTCTTTAAAAAGGTTTCAAAAAGGGCCAGGAGCCAGGTGTGGTGGGTGCATGCCTATAATCCCAGTGGCTTGGGAGGCTGAGGCAGGAGGATCATGAGTTCAAAGCCAGCCTGAGCAACAGTGAGGCACTAAGCAACTCAGTGAGACCCTGTCTCTAAATAAAACACAAAATCAGGCTGGGGATGTGGCTCAGTGGTTGAGTGCTCCCGAGTTCAATCCCTGATACCCAAAAAGTTAAAAAAAATTAAAAAAATTAAAAAATAAAAAGGAAAGGGACTTAGTTCAGTGGTAAAATGCCCCTGGGTTCAATCTCTAGGGAAGGAAGGAAGGAAAGAAGGAGCTAGAATGTTCTAATTTTTAATTATGTGAATTTTGATAAAACAAAAAAATTACAATAAAAATCTATACAACCAACTGGGCATGGTGGCACAGGTCTATAATCCCAGCTACTCAGGAGACTGAGGCAGAAGGTTCTCAAGTTTGAGGCCAGACTGGGCAACTTGGTAAAACTGTATCAAAATAAAATTTAAAAAAGGGCTGGAGATATATAGCTCAGTGGCGAACACTTGTCTGGCATATATAAAGTTCTGGGTTCAATCCCCAGTACCACAAAAACAAAAACAAAAAAAAATGTATGTAACCAAAAGATTTTAAAGTCATTAAGGTTACCATTTAATTCAAATATTTGGCTATCTTTCAATGAGGTCCTAAAGAACGGAGCTCAGCATAACACAAGGATATACTGAAAACCAAGAATGTATTTTACTTTCAAAACTGTAGTTCAATCTCTCTAGCCTATGCCAAGGGGAAATCACTATGTAGGATCCCCTAAGTATGATCTGATTAAAAAGATGTCCCCAAATCCAACTACTATGTATAACTATAAAGCTCTAATAAAAAAAAAGATATGTCCAATATTCCTATTTACTAAAAAAAAAAAAAAAAAAGCCAGACTAGAAGAATAAAAGAATAACTAGTGCCAAAGTATCTAGTTTTCAAATGAATATCCACCTCTCACAACTTGATTTTTCTGAATGCATCACTCTACAAACACAAAGATGATACTACCCATGATGCACGGAGCTTTCATTTTAAAATTCTTTCTTTAGAACTGGTAAGGATAAGCACTGATATATCCCCTAGTGAAGTCAGTTTAGTACATCCTCAGGTCACGCTGGCTAACTTTAGAATCCTGGCTCTATCAGTTATTAGACACACATTATACCTCAGCTTCAGATTCCTTATCAGTAAAACAGGGTAACAAAGAATCCATCACCTAGAATTGTTGAGAATTAAGTGAAATAGCACAAAATATTCAGCACAAGCTGGGCGCGGTGGCTCACGCCTGTAATCCCAGCACTTTGGGAGGCTGAGACAAGAGAATCCTGAGTTCAAAGTAAGCCTCAGCAATGGCAAGGCACTAAGCAACTCAGTGAGACCCTGTCTCTACCTAAAACACAAAATAGGGCTGGGGATGTGGCACCCCTGAGTTTAATCCCCAGTGCAAAAAAAAAAAAATTCAGCACAATGTTGACAAAATAATGACTGTTCAAAATCTGTTAACTATTATTTTACTTCTGGTTATCACAGCATTATTATGAGCTGTTCTTTATAACTGAGATCTCCTGCCTCCCTGCCTACATAACAAACAGCATGCTTTTTCAACATGGCTGATAGTGGCTGAGGGGAACCTGTGTGTGGCTGCAAAACTGAATGGTGTTCAGAAGAACTGAACCAGGAACTTTAGTGACTTCATTACATTACTTTATTCTTTTCTTGAGTTCCCTAGGATCAAACTGAAGTGAGGTAAAGTCTAAAATCTAACTCTTGTAATCATACTTGGCTCTTGACAACCAGGGACACCTCTCTCCCCCCAGGCCCCAGTTATCCCCTTCACTGTATCTCAGTGATAAATAACATCATTCTTTGTACAGGTCAGACACAAAACTGTCTCTTATACATATAATTAGGTTGATTTAAATACTTATTTACATGGTCACTAAATACATTAAGTCCCAAAAGATAAAATATAAGAAGAGTCCTAGGATTGATATGGGCTAAATTAATCCCTTAAGAAGTAGGTTAAATTATGCCTATAAATAAATGATATGAAACAAATGCCAATCAACTTTTAAATGCCAATCATAAAATTTCAGTGAAACAACTTTAATAGATTTAATCTTCTCTAAAATTTAACTTACCTGCCTCAGATTCCATGTTTAAATTAGTTGTTACAAAATTAGATGGGAAGAGACCTATTCCTCTGTGATTTTCTCCTTTCCACCAATTGGCATCACTAAAAATATAATGCAAAGAATGTCATTGTTCTTCACTTTTTGAACTGTAGTGTTGAGAGATTAAAAAAAATTAATTTATCCTATTCTGAAAATCAGTTTGCATTCAGCTATACTTAAAAGTTGTTCTTAATTTTAATAAAAGATATTAAAAAGTACAAATAAAACAAATATCCGTATCCTTATACCTAAATTTAGAACCAATTAGCAATTGGCCATATATCATACTGGGCTTTTAAAAAACATAAAACACAGATAAACTGAAGTCTCCTTTATCAGTGAACCTAAGTCCCAACCTCACATCCTTCTTACCACATTATCAACAATAAAGCTGGTATGTAAGCTTTCCTGACAGTCTATTTTTTATTCTTTTGCATATATTTACAGGCAACTGATAGATATAGAAGATAGCTTGCTAATCCTCATAGATCTTTTAAATTTTATATATTAATCCTTGCTTAACTATTTTGAAGTTTGATTATAAGAACATGCTTTATTTCTGTATAAATGAACATTTAGTTGTTCCCAGTCTTTCATCATTATAAAGAGTGGGATCGTGATTGTCTTGAATTAGAGAGAACAATGCGACAGTTTTTCTAGGCTTACTGAAGACATGGGTTTGCAAAGTGGGCATAACAGGGACCACCTATACTGCTCAGCCACTGGAGAGGCAGAGATGGAAGATGGCCTGAGCCCAGGAATTTGAGGCCAACCAGGGCAACACAATGAGACCATATTTTAAAAACAAAATACAAAACAAAATGACAACAAAATCCATGGACTTGCTGGGCCATGAGACATAAGCATTTTCAATTTTATTAGACATTGTCAAATGTTCCCCATAGTAGTTGTAGAAGTTTACCTTCCTCTTCCCATTATTGTAACCCCCACCCCATATATGATAACTATTTAAGTTTATACTTGCTATCAGACAGGAGAGGAAATCATATTTCATTGTGCTTATTTCCACTTTCTAAGCTTCCACTTGTGTTTGGTGACTACTTAGATGGCCTCTTCTGTAAAATGCTTGTTTATATATTTTGTCCATTTTTCTTCTTCCACAAGGGTTATCTTTTTTTCCATGAATCTACAGATTCATTACATACCCTGGATAGTAACTATTTCTCTGATTCAAGCCAATTTCTTTTCCAAGGCTGTCACTTCTTTTAGGCATATATTTATGGTTTTTTATTCTATGGTGTTTTCTTTTCCCCATGTAATAAAATTCAGTAATCTACCCTTGAGCCAATATCTAATAGTTTTAGTTTTTTATCTAATAGTTTAAGGGTTTTTTTTAACCTCTCTCCCACCTTTATCTGAAACAAACATTTTATGTACTGTGTAAAACTCAATCAAATTTTATCTTATTTGTACCAAATGAAGAGTCGTTTATTCCAGCAAAACTTACTGTATAGCCCATCATTTTTTCTACTAACTTATGATACTCTTAACTCAAAAACAGTATACTGCTATCTGTTCATGAGCCTGTTGCTGTATTTCATTCTATTGTAATAGTACATACAGTAGTCCCTCCTTTATTTGCAGTGTTGCTTTCTGTGATTTCAGATTACTCAAGGTAAATCATGGCCCCAAAATATTAAATGGAAAATTCTAGAAGCAAATAATTCAGAGTTTTAAAAAATATTTTTTTTTAGTTATCAATGGACTTTATTGATTTATATGTGGTAATGAGAACAAAACCCAGTGCCTCACACATGCTAGTCAAGTGCTCTGCCACTGAGCCACAAACCCAGCCCTAATTCATAGGTTTTTAAATTGCCAACCATCCTGCCCAAAAGTCAACCACTCCTTTGTCCAGCATATCCACACCATATATGCTCCCCTGCTGTTAGACACTTAGCAACTGTCTTGGTTATCAGATTGACTGCTGTGGTACCATAGCACATGTTCAAGTAATCCTTATTTCATTAAATAATGGCCCCAAAGCACAGGAATGGTAATGCTGGTACAACTCAAATAAGTCAGAAGGAAGCTTCCTTTAAGTGAAAAGTGAAAGTTAGTTCTTGGGTCTTTTTTATTTTTATTTTTTGAAGTGCTGGGGACTCATACATGCTAGGCAAAGCACTCTACCACTGAGCTACATCCCCAGCCCAAATTCTTGACCTTCTAAGCAAAGGAAGAAAATTATATGCTGAGATTACTAGGATCTAGAGTACATTAAGATATTTGGAGAGACCATATTCACATAATTTTTACTTCTTTTATAACTTTGTTATAATTGCTGTATTTTAGTATTGCTGTTAATCTCTTATTGTGCCTTATTTATAAATTAAACTTTTTCGTAAGTATGTATGTATAGGAAAAAACACAGTATAAACAGGATTCAGTACCATCATGTTTCAAGCATCTACTGGACGAAGTGTACAACATATCCTTCACGGATAAGAGGGAACTACTATACATTTGTTCAATAAGCCTGTTAATACACCTTGATATCTGGCAGGGGAAATTCTCTGTTATTCTTTTTCATTTATTATACATATTCACATGTTCATATCTATATTAAAATATTTTTCAAGGACTCTGGAAAAAAGATCTGTAGGAATTTTAACTGGAAATGTACCAAACTTATGCAATCATATGAGAAAAACTGAATCTTTATAATATTAAGGTTTACCATGTCTCTCTCCAATTGTATTTTTATAAATATAAACATGATAAAGAATATATATTTATATTCTTTTTTATCTTTCAAAGAATTTTATAATTTCTCCATAAAGACCTTATATATTTTTTAGGTTTATTCATTCCTAGTTCATTCATATAATTTTTCTACTATTGAGAATGACTTTTCTATTACATTTTCTGATTAGGATTAAAGCATATCACTGATTTTTGTATATTGAGCTTATATCTAACAACCCTGATAAGCTCTTACCAGTTTCAAATTTGCCCACTGACTGAACTTTCTATTCAGACAAAGTATCTGAAAATAACAATAGTTTTGTCTATTTCTTTCCCAAAACATTGACTTACTAAACAGGCATTCTTAAGAACCAATCTTTTATTGTGTGTGTGGTATTAGGAATCAAATCCAAGGCCTTAGCATGCTAAACAAGAGTTCTACCTCAGAGCCACATCCCTAAACCCCTAAGGATGAATCTCAAGAATGAGTTAACTTCTCTGATTCTGCAACATTACATTAATGAGTTCAACAGAGCTATTTATCACTTAAATTTAGAGGGGTAAGAAGGAGTACTGGGGACTGAACCCAGGGGCACTTTACCACTCAGCTACATTCCCAGCCCTTTTTATTTTTTGAGAAAAGGTTTAAGTTGTTGAGGGTCTCACTAAATTGCTGAGGCTGGCCTCCAACTTACAATCCTCCTGCCTCAGACACTTGAGTCGCAGGGATTATAGGAATGCATCACCATGTCTGGCTATCACCTAAATTCTTAAATCAGAAAATAAATGAGATATTGAGAGTTCAAAGATATTACATTTATTAATTTTTACATAGGACAGGAAAAATTCTGTCTCACATGCACATTTTTAAGTTGAACTTTGCATTTTAAAAAGTAAAACTAAACAGGATTTTTAAGATAAGACCACACAGCTCACACTTCTGAAATGGATACATAGCATTTATTTGAACCTATCAACAACTGTATGGATAGCCTTACTTAGTGGTCCTAATAATGTAGAATAACTTCCGTCCCAACCACTACCACAAACTCTCTGATGAGACATAAAATCATACAAACCAACCAAATACCATGTCACAGCATAATGATTCCTTTCCAGTCCTAAACTGGTTATATATTCTTTCCACTGACTTGGTAGTGGAAAGATTTTATGAAATGTTAATGGCACAAAATATTGTCCGAGTTTAAATTCCTAAATTAAGGTAACTCGGCACTATAATTTCACATAAACCATTAGATAATTAAGGAAATTTTCAAAAGTGTCATTTATATTTAGAGCTTTCAGAATTAGGGAAGAATAATTCAAAACTAAGGAAAAAATAAAGTATAAGGGGCACAAACTTTATGTTCAACTGATTACTCAGTTAACATTCATGAAATTCTATCAAGGACTAAAACAGTGCTTTCTAGAAGTTACATTATTTCTGCTCTCAAGAAATTTAAAATCCAGTGTTTCAACTTCTACCAACTAAGAATATGTTACTTGCTTTACCTTCTGGGATTTGATTCCCCCCACCCCCACCCGCCAGAGAAGGGGGTCACTTCTTCAAAATCAACTGATTAAGTTGTAGAGACACATGTAAAAAAAACACTTAAAATACAGAACGAGGAACATTGCTATATATGTTCAGAGAGCTACAGCAGCACAGAGAAGGGAACTAACTCTATGAGGAGCTTATTAGGGAAGGATTTAAAGGGTTTTTCAGAACAGACAGTCTGACATGGGTAGGTTTTGAAGATTTAAGTAGTAACTCATCAAAAGGAAAAGAGGGGCTGGAGTTGTAGCTCAGTGGTAGAGCACTTGCCTAGCATGTGTGAGGCACTGGGTTCGATCCTCAGCACCACATAAAAATAAATTAATAAAATAAAGGTATCCATCTACAACTAAAAAAAAAAATCCTTAAAAAAAAAAAAAAAAAGGATAAGAAAGCCAGGCACGGTGGCACACACCTGTAATCACAGCAGCGTGGAAGACTGAGGTAGGAGGATCATGAGTTCAAAGCCAGCTTCATTCAGCAAAAGTGAAGCACTAAGCAACTCAGTGAGATCCTGTCTCTAAATAAAATACAAAATAGGGCTGGGGATGTCGCTCAGTGGCTAAGTGCCCCTGAGTTCAATCCCGGTAGCAAAAAAAAGAAAGAAAGAAAGAAAATGAAGGCTATGGGAATAAAAATGGCATTTGTCTGCTTCTGAGGTGGATAAATAAGAAAATAAAGTACAAAGGAACAAAAAATTTTGCATTCTGAGTCAAAAAAAAGTGGGGTATGGGGGGCAAGGATATCCTCTCTAGTTTTAGGAAAGACAAAGGAAGGAAGGAAAAGAGAAAACCTGAGACTTTCCCATAAGCTATTGACTTAACAAAAATAACTCATCTGCAGGGTTTTGCAATGGCAATAAATAAAGGTAAGTGATGTCCTTTATGGATAAAATCATGTGAACAAACTGTTATTTTTACCTCAAACATATAAATGGTAACCCTAAAAACTCTGGTAATCTTCTGGGGGTCTTTTCCTTAAAATACCTTTTTTTATATTTTAATACGAGAAGTCAATTCTTCTAAAACTTGGACTCCTTTGTAAACCCCCCTTTGCTAGTAAAGTTCTTTTTCTTTTCTAAATGCTTTTGTCTTCTTTGGCAGGGCTTTCCAGGCAGAGAACCAAATGTACAAGAAGGCTAATCAGAACATGGCATTTTTCGAACTACACGAATTCCACTTGATTATTTTAAAGGCTTACATAAAGAACAAAACAGGAGCAGTGAGTTACAGTTAAAAATGTAGAAAATTAAAGGCTTTTGGGGGTCTATTCTGTTAAAAAGAAATGTGTGCCTTTTTAAATCAACTGAGTATGTCTTAAACTGAGACTCAAGAATGACAAATTTCCGGGCTGAGGGTGTGGCTCAGTGGCAGAGCACTTGCCTCTCATGTGTGAGGCACTGGGTTCGATCCTCAGCACCACATAAAAATAAATAAAACACAATAAAGACACTGTGTCCATGTATAACTAAAAACTATATATATATAAAAAAAAGAATGACAAATTTTCAAGAGACTTGAAGTTCTGCTTGTGAAAATTTTGTTTTCAACTCCATACCAATCTAAACACAATGAGGAGTGTCATTTTCTGGATCATCTGGATGACTTTCTGTTAAGTGAAGAATGCAAGTTAATCTTAGCATCCAAATCTGCATTTGTGTTTAAAATTTTTCTGGTGATTATCAATCACCTAAAATGACAACATTTAACATAAACTTACTGGTAAGCATACCTATCACAACTATAAGACTGGGGTATCCTATTATAAAATAATAGCAATCGGCCTATCTATTCCATCACACTCATGTTGAATTCTCTTAGCAGTTACAAGAGAAAAGTTTTTTTTCCAGTGATAAGACTTAGCTGACAATTATATTAGTCTAAGTTACTTAATAAGTTTGTGCTTTAAATGGACTTCCATGAAAAAGAAATGATGTAGCACAATAATGTAACCCTCTATTTGTTGTAGGTCAGTAGACTACAATAGGCATATAATGCCACACAAAAGCCAAATAATACCACCAGACACTGTTTCCCAGCAGTTTCAACAGGAAAAAAAAAAAAGGAGACCTGAGTTATCACAGCAGAGCAGTACAGACCTGCTGAAATACCTGTGCCATTAAGTAGTACTATATTTACTTTGGAAGCGGCAGTTTAAGAAATTTTATTATACAAACATAATGTTTTAAATCTGAAACAGAAAAACTACATTTTATAGTTTTATTTATATGTATATATGTCTTAAATTTTATAGTTACATAAGAGTATCAATGTGTAAAATCTAGGTTTTTTGGTGACTAACTTAAAGATACTCAGAAGCTGGACACTTCACAGTATCAGTGTTTAGAACATGTCACCTTTTTATTTCTATTTACTCCCCTTTAGGGTTCATGTGCTGCAATTCAAATAATTATTTTAAAACAAATTTGGTGACAAAAAATATTATTTTCTCAGTAAATGCAGTGCTACCTACCTCGATTGCCTAAAAGCCCTTCCCTTTCCTGTTCTCAATTTCTTGCAAAATTTTTCCTTTCTTTTCAAAATCAATCAGGGTTCACCTGAAATGGAGCCCCTGGATAAGCCTTCACTTCTGGATGCCTGCACCAAGTATAAATCATCTCTCTTCTGGCACTCAACTGTATCCCTTTTATGGTATTCACATTTTACCTGCATACAATTGTGTGTAGTAACTGTAATTCCCTTATTTTATTCTAGGTTTGATAAAAATAGAATTATGTCCTCACTCATTTCCTATTAAAGAATCTATAACATAACATTTTCTCAAATATTAACTGCAACAAAGCAAAACTATTATGTATCTACTCATTTAAAAATATACTAGACTAGTATATTCTCACTGAGTTATTTATAACGGATAAGAAATACATTTGCAATCTCTGTTCATAGCAACAACCTGTCAGGTCTCACACTTGCTAAATTCATCAATGTCTTTTCTTTTTTTCTTTTTTCATACTGGGGATTGAACCCAGGAACACTTAACTACCAAGTTACATTCCCAGCCCTTTGTTTTTTTTTGAAACAGGCTCTCTCTAAGTTGCTGAGACTGGCTTTAAACTTGCCATCCTCCTGCCTCAGGCTCCTGAATCACTGAGATTATAGGTGTGCATCACTGTGCCCAGCTTCATCAATTTCTTTTAAAAGTAAAAGAATTGAATTAGGCTCAATATATATCAATCTATTTTTTCTTACAATTTTAAATGACAGAGAAACTATGAGGAGGGAAGAGTAGTAGTAGATTTAAGGATTGAGGAGGAGCCAAGCATAGCTTGTGGTTGCTTTGATCAAGATAATACAGTAATATTTCTTCCCAAAGATATGCTGCCAATAATTTTGGTATATACAAATCCCAAGGTAAATGCATTCAGATGACTGAATATTTGTTTCTCAACTGTGCTAGTCAATAATATTAATACATCTTTCACCTAAGACACAAAGGATACTTTACTAGCAAATTTGACAACAAAATAAGAAACTAATATCTTGTCTAACATGTATCTAAAAAAAAAAAAAAAAAAAAACACTAAAAAAAAGCAAAAACAAGGTATGAAAATGTTCCATTATGATTTAAGTACAACAAAAGTCAAGGAACTGAATATTCAGGATTCTCAGTTAAGGACACTGTGCTTCAAAACTGCAGAAAATTCCATAGATAAATATTTAAAACATACCTGTCATCCAAAACAATAATGATTTCACCATGTTTAAAGGTGAGTTCATTGTCCTCAACAGCTTCAAAATCATATAAAGCTCTCACTTTTCGTGCAACCTTATTATTTAACTGTATTTCTGCAGATGGATATAAAGATTTTGTCTCTGTGTGTTGTTGTTTCTGCTCTTGCAAAGATAATTCGATAGCTAGTTTGAAAAAGTAAAATGCAAAAAAGAGAACACAAGACAGCAAGGATTAATTTTGATTTTTAAAAAAGTTTGAAAAGAAATTAGATATTTAACAAATCAAATGAATATTTTATTTGTCCAATTCAATGCTAAACAGTTAATTTTCAGTGGGGCAGGGAAACATGACATTTTTAAAATACTTTTTGCTCATTCCTTATTATCACAGTCTGTCATATACAGCAGCTATTATTTTTATAGCAAACAGATTGTGACATTATAATATGGGTAACTTTCCATATAGGACAAACCATGAACATATTTCTGTGCTTGACTCATAACTTTGGCATTAAAGAAAAGGTGAAATGTAATCTCTCCAAAGGTAGGACACTAAATACATATGACTGGAAAAGAAAATGAATTAAATTCATCCTGCCATTTTCTTCCCTTTACTTTTAAGACCCTACTAATTTTTAAATTTGAGCTACCTCAACTAAAAGCACACCTAGTTTTATTACAATTTTTATTTCATTAAAATTTTCTGGTGAGGATATTTTAATTGTTACTAAATTATGCATGCTTGATCATTTTACCTTTAGCTATGTCTTCATCTTCTTTGTTTTTGCTCAATGACGTTCCATTCTTGGCAGGAGCTGAGACAGCCTGTAAATGTATGAGTAAAATGAACATAAGTATCTTTTCAAAGAAAACACAAGCACTATAATTACTTGCAAATGCTAATTTTAAAAAATACTGATATAACTGAGTTTCATTTAAAAGTCAAGTACTTTCTGACAATCTTACGTAGTTGTTTTCAAATACCAAAACATCAGAGTTTTCAAGACAAAATTATAAGTGCACAAAGGGCATAAACTGGCTTACATTTTACATAAATCTAAGTATATAACACAGAACATGGCATAAAGAAAGATTAAAAATTTATAGAACAGGGGCTGGGATTGTGGCTCAGTGGTAGAGCGCTCGCCTCGCATGCGTGAGGCACTGGGTTCGATCCTCAGCACCACATAAAATAAATAAAAATAAAGATATTAAAAATTTATAGAACAAATAAATATGATCCTTTCCTGATTATACTTCCTGATCTCAACCAAGATCTCTTCTTCAGTGAGAGGTGCTCTATTGCTATTGGCATAGAGCTACAGCCATGATACCAACAAGAAGTCATGATTACTGAAGAGGAGAGGGAGGAGAGAGAAAACAAACAGTTCTAGGAATACATCTAAAGTCCTTTTCTACTCACTAGTTGATGATGGTGGCTTTTCAGGTATAGCACAGTAATAAAGAAGGTCATGCTTAAATTTAATGGCATGTAAAGACAGATATCCAGGACTGTGAACCATCGACCAGTCCTGTCTACGTATGTCCGTCCTCCCATGTGCTGCCCACCCCCCCACCCTTGTGCTAGGCAAGCATTCTACCACTGAGGCACATCTCCATGGCCATCAACTAGTTCTTTAACACAGATTTTTGAGGACAATATGTAGAAAGAACACAGCAGTTGCTTGTTTGTTTTTTTTTTTACTTATAAGGCATCTGTCTCAAAATTCAACCCTGTATCTTTAGGTCTAAGTGGCTAGACCTAAAGCTGCTTTGTCTCTTTATAATCTTAAAACAAAATAAAATATAGTACTTCCTCCTTAGTCTCTTTCCCTATCCCATAACTTAATATTAACTGGAGGAAAAACGGCACTGACAGCAAAGCACTCAGACAGTGGTTTCCCACAAACCTAAAGAACTAGCCTACTCCATGAGTCATTATCCCTGTCTCCTCTCCCTGCCATCCTACTATTCCCTAGCTCTCCAAAAGAATTTATAATTTTATAGAACCAGTTTCCAAAGTTCCAATATAGAGGAAAAACACCGAGCAATTAGAACATTTACTAAGTGTAAAGCACTATGTTAGATTGTCACTTCAAGAATGGAGGTGGGAAATGATGATCAAGACATCCCTTACCTATAATTTAATATAAAATACATACCTCAAACTAGTATAGGCCAACCATGAATCTGAATTAATCTCTCACCTGAGAACCTGCCAGAGGAAAAGTAATTCCTTCTTCTTTCATAGATTTAATAGTTGCAGATATAAGACTAAACTGGGGATCCTTCTGAAATTCTTCTGACCATTCCACCATTAAAGATTTCAGTTTTTCACATACTTTAGGGTGAGCCTTTTAAAGAAAAGGCAAAATATTGTAGTTAAAATAAGTACTAAAATTACTTAACTAAGAGAAATCTCACCAAAATTCTCTTTAATTATATGAACATCAACAAAAATCCAGCAATCTCTGGTCTGAATAATTGATAGATGCCTGTCTACACTGTAAGATACAGTTGTTCTGTGTAAAATCACCCTTCCGAAACATCAATTTCTAAGTCTTGTCATGAACAATAAATCCTCCATATTCTCAACATTCTCTGTATTACATTATGATTTTTATATCAACTTGACTAAATTTCTGGAATTTTTACAATTAAAGCATGAGAATGGTGCTCCCAAGTTTCCGTCTCAAAGAAATAACAACCTTATAAGGGCCCCCTCCACTCTGCTCTAAAATAAAATCCCCTTTGCTCACCAATGATGGGAGTCAATATAGAATGTTAGTTAAAGGTAGGAGTCTAGAGTCACAGAAAACTAGATCTAAATCTTGGCTTGCCACTTAATAACTGCATGACCTTGGAAAGTTACTTTTCTTTAAGCCTCAGTTTCTGCATATATAAAATAGGAAAAGAGAATCTAACTTCCCAGTAATGAGGAACATTAAACAGATGCACTATCCAAAATGGTTAAAGCAGTGACTACTTACTAGACCTCAACAAAGATTAGCTAAATTAACAACATAAATTCTTTAGGGAGAAAAAAGTTTTTAGTGCTATAATTATTTTTTTTTAATTAAATTTCAGAACAAGAAGCTTCTTTTCAATCTATCTGAAAATGATTTCATTTATAATACATTATTAAATATAATTAAAATAATGAACAACATGCATTTTAATGACTCAAATTTCTTCTCTTTTTAAAATTTACCTTGTTTTTTATCACAGTACGTACTTCTGTTGCAAAATCACGGGAACATACTTCTAAATGAAATATCTTTCCACAGTTTGCCACACAAGCCCCAAGAAGCTATTAATTAAAATAAAAATATATAAATGTTGAAATATTATCTTCCTTATTGAAATAAATGCCATTTTCATAATTTATCAAATAATATGACTTTTACTCACAGTTAATGCCTGCAGAGCAACATGAGGAACCTTGTGATTTACCCTTTTCATTATGGCTTTTAGGCAATCTTTTGCTCTAAGAAAAAAATGGAGAAAGTTAAGTATTTTATAAGAATTTAACTCAAACATTAAAAATATAAGGAATTTTCAACCAAGTAACTTCAAAAATAAATCCTGGAAACTTTACTTTGTTAAAGGAATAAGTCTATAAAATGATTTTACACAATCTTTTGTTCCCAAACTTGTAGAGCTTTAAAAAAAAAAAATTGTTGTAAACACCATATACCCCCAAATCAAGAGACATCATTTCACAAAACATCAATCAATACTCAGCACTACAGCATTTGCCTAGCATGTGTGACACCCCAATACTGCAAAAAAGAAAAAAAAATTAAAAAGAGTTGAATGTTAAAACAAATGTTTTCACCATTTCTATACGTTTAGTGTATAATCAGCTGAGCTTAACTGCCACATCTTCCTCAAAAGCACTCTTAATTTTTAGGGGTTTTTTTTTGGTACTGGGGAACTGAATCCAGTGGTGCTTTGCCACCAAACTACATCTCCAGTCCTTTTTATTTTTTTGTTTTGAGATAGAGTACCCCTAAATTACCGAGGAACTTGCTAAATTGCTGAGGCTGGCATCAAACTTGCAATCTTCCTGCCTCAGCCTCCTGAGTCACTGGGATTACAGGCATGTGCTACCACGCTAAACAGCACTCTTTTTTTACATTCATGTTTTTCATTATGTTACCTATTATATTTACCTTTCTATTATGGAAAGACTCTCATACATGTCAAAGTCACAGGGAAATTCCCCAATAACTAATCTATTCATTGTTAACATGCATCTCTGTTGTGTCAAACCTTTAATTACCTACGCTAACATAGCTCAAGTTTTCAGTTGAACTCTTTTCAATTTGTTCTTTCAGGATAAGGTTAATCTTATAAACCTAGCCTACTGGCTCTCTTTACCTTCATCTCTCAAAACTATACAGTTTAGTTATATAAATCTAGTTTCAATTACAGTTAAGTCAAATAAATTTTGTTAAAACTGAAACCTTGATTCTCTCTCTAAGTTGCACCATGAAGGAACACAGGTTAATTAAGCTCCTAGGAATTTATTGAGTATCTTACCCATTAGGAGTGCTTCCAACTTTGTCACATATGTCCATAATAAGACTCCAATCTTCCGTGGTGTTGTACTCATTTGTGGCTTTTTCTAAGATATATTAACATACAAGATAATTAGTGTATAATTTTGTGTTACAAAACACTAAAAACCAATAAAGGCACAATAGTTAAAAAGCCAAAGATAAGCCGGGCGCGGTGGCTCAAGCCTGTAATCCCCAGCACTTAGGGAGGCTGAGACAGGAGAATCGCGAGTTCAAAGCCAGCCTCAGCAATGGCGAGGCGCTATGCAACTCAGTGAGACCTTGTCTCTACATAAAACACAAAATAGGGCTGGAGATGTGGCTCAGTGGTAGAGTACCCCTGAGTTCAATCCCCAGTACTAAAAAAAAAGTCAAAGATAAAAGAACTACAGAAGAAGTTGAGAAGATAGAGTACTTCCACTAACTTCAATTTTAAAATTGTATAATTAAATGTTCTGAGGTATGGTATATTTTACTGATAGTAAAAGGCCTCCTAAACAACTAAATAAATTATGCATTATCAATATTCCTATCAAATTCTAATTTGGAAGAAAGCTTTAAAAATGCATCATCATATAAGAAAATATATATTAAACTGTTCACTAAAGCATTTTCAATAGCAAAACAAAACATTAATAAAATCATACAATGGAATATAAAAATGATATGCAAAATGAAATGTGCAAAAATGCCTGAATATCACAATACAATGATTTGTTTGGGCTTATGATGCTAAGTAGCATTAGCTTATAATACTAAGTCAAAATGGTAATCACTGAAGAATTTCTAACATTCACATGAACTTTTAAAAACAGTTTTAACTCACATACCAATACAATTCACACATTTAAAGTGTATAGTTCAATGTTTTCAGTACACAGATTTGTGCAACTATCACTACCAATTATAAAACATTTCATCATCCCAAAAAGAAATCTCTACCCAGTGGCAGTCAGTGTCCATTCTCTTCCATATCAACTTCTGTCCTTATACATTTGCCTATTCTGGACTTTTCACATAAAGAAAATCATGTATCTTCTTTTGAAACAGGCTTGTTATATAGCATGTTTTCAAAGCTCATCCATGTTGTATCATGTATCAGTATTTCATTTCTTTTATTGTTGCATAATATTTCATTGAGTAAATATAGCATATTTTATTTATCCATTCATCAGTTTATAAACATCTCAGTTTGCTTTTTCTTTTATGAAAATTTTTGGCTAATATAAATAACACACTGCTGCTATGAACATTCATGTGTAAGTTTTTGTGTGGGCATATGTTTCATTCACTTTGATATATAGCACTGCTGGGTCATAGGGTAACTATTAATTCTTTAAGAATATGGCAAATGGTTTTTCAAAGTAGCTATAATATTTTACATTACCAGAAGTAATATACAAATATTTTCCCTAAAGATTTAAAATATTCAAAACATTTATTTTTTTATTGGGGGGAATGGGGTTTGGAATTGAACCCAGAGGTGCTCTATCACTGAGTTATATCCAAAGGCCTTTTTATTTTTTGAGACAGGGTCTCACTAAGTTGTTGAGGCTAGCCTTAAGCTTGTGATCCACCTGCCTCAGCCTCCTGAGCTGCTGGGATTACCAGCACGTGCCACTGCACGCAGGCACACACTATTTTTATAGAAAAAGGCAGAAGCTGGGTCCAATAGCCCACACCTGTAATCCCAGTGACTCAGGAAGCTAAGACAGCAGGATCACTAGTTGAAAGCCAACCTGAGCAACAGTGAGGCACTAAGCAACTCTGTGAGACCCTGTCTCTAAATAAAATACAAAATCAGGCTGGGGATGTGGCTCAGTGGTTGAGTGCCCCTGAGTTCAATCCCCGGTTATCCCTTCTCCCCACCAAAAAAAACAGAAACATGCAGAGAAAGTTAAAAGACTTAAACATGCATAAGAATACTAAACATTAAACTAGTATTCTAATGTTTAGAATACTAAACATTAAACTATCAAAATACATTACACAGTGGCTTCTGTTTATTAACTCAACAGTGCACATCTAGAAAGAACTTCTTTATTTTATTCTCAAAATCTTTTTTGTGGTGTGATATAGTTCATAATCAAAGAAAAAAATTAAACAGCAAATTGTTTAAAAACATGATCAGAATATAATGACTGAATTACTGTATTTTCATTGTATTGTCTTATAAAATTTCAATATGCATACATACAACTTTTTTGGATAAAGATAAAAGGTAGCCAGGCACAGTGTCATATAGGTGGCATACACCTGTAATCCCAGCACCTTAGAAGGCTGAGGCAGAAGGATCACAAGTTTGAGGTTAGCTTCCACAACTTAGTGAGACCCTCAAATAAATAAATAAATAGGGCTGGGGATATAGCTCAGTGGTACAGCATCCCTGGTTCAACCTCCAGTACCAAAAAACAAACAACAAAAAAGATAGACACACACACGGTAGCACCCTAGAGACATTTTATGTGCTGAGAGTATAGAGGTGCTCCTGAGGCCTTGTGTGCTATCCCAGCACCACAAAGAAAAAGAAATCATATATATGCATTTTCCCCTTTAAACAAATATATCCTATAATTGCAAATACAGTAAAACCTACACACACACACACAAAATACATATGCACACACATATGAAGTGATAAATAGGAAGAATAATATGAATCTAGAATAGCTTTCTTTTCTATGGCCAAGAGTAATTTATTAGAGCTTTACAGTTATACACAGTATTTGAGTTCATTCTGACAAATTCCTACACACATTAAATCTGATTTCAGTTCAGGATCTCACCATTTCCCTCCCTTCTCCCATTCTCCTTCCTCTAACTAGACACCCTTTCACTCATCTGTTAATTTATATTTGATTGGTTCTTCCTACCTATGCATAAAGGTAAAGTTCCCTGTGGTATATTTGTATATGCACATAATGTGATTTTTTTAAGAATTCATTCTGCAGTGCTTCCCCTTACCCACCCCTCCATTCTACCTCTCCATCTCCTCCTTCTACAATATTGGTCTTCCATTTATGTTATCCTCTCCTCCCCTCCCCTCTCACTTTATTTTACTCTAGCTTCCACATATGAAAGAAAACATTTGATCCTTGAGTTTTTTTTAGTTTGGCTTATTTCACTTAACATGATATTCTCCATTTCCATCCATCTGCCAACAAATGCCATAATTTCATTCTTTTTATGGCTCAGCAGAAAGTCCATTTTATATATTTATACACATATATGCATATATATATATGTGTGTATATATGTGTATGTATACACATATATATTACAATTTCTTAATCCATTCATTTATTGATGGGCATCTGAGTTGATTCCGTAATTTAGCTTTTGTGAATTGTGCTACTATGAACATTGAGGTGGCTGTATTGCTGTAGTATGCCAATTTTAGATCATTTGGGAAAATATCAAAGAGTGGGATAGCTGGGTCATATGGTGGTTCCATCTCTAGTGTTCTGAGGAATCCTCACACTGCTTTCCAGAGTGGTTGTACTGGTCTACAGTCCCACCAAGTATACCTTTTACCCCAACAAGCTCACCAGCATTTATTATTGTTTGTATTCTTGATCACTGCCACTCAGACTGAAATGACATGAAATCTTAAGTGTAGTTTTGATTTGCATTGCCCTGATTGCTAGAGATGTTGAACATTTTTTCATATATTGGTTGGCCATTTGTGTTTCTTCTTTTGAGAAATTTGTTTAGTTCTTTTGCCCATTTATTGATTGGGTTATTTGTGGGGGTTTTTGGTGTTAAGTTTTTTGAGATCTTTTTATAATGGATATCAATCTCCTATTGGAGGAGTAACTGGCTAAGATTTTATTCCATTCTTTAAGCTCTCTCTTCATGCTCTTTCTTAATCGTTTTCCTTGCTGAACAGAAGCTTTTTAGTTTGATGGTATCTCACTATTAATTCTTGGTTTTATTTATGCTTTGGAGGTCTTGTTAAGGAAGTTGGTACCAACACATATGAGGGAGTGTTGACCTTATGATTTCTTCTAGCACTTGTGTTTATGATCCAATTCCTAAGTCTTTTTTTTTTTTTTGGTACTGAGGATTGAACTCAGGGGTACTCAACAACTGAGCCACATCCCCAACCCTATTTTGTGTGTTTACAGACAGGGTCTCACTGAGTTGCTTAGTGCCTCACAGTTGCTGAGGCTGGCTTTGAACTCACGATTCTCCAGTCTCAGCCTCCCAAAGTGCTGGGATTACAGGCGTGTGTCATCACACCTGGCTTAATTCCTAAGTCTGTGATCCATTTTGATTTGAGTTTTGTGCAGGGTGACAGATAGGGGTATAGTTTCATTTTTCTACATATAGGTATTCAATTTTTAAAAGAAAAAAAAAAAAGCATAGAGAAGAGCTCTATTTTGCAAGAAGGAAAGAGAAATCCAGTTAACTTCAGTTAAATGTTGGAACTCACTTTTTAAAAACCATGTAAATTGCCTAACATTGTGGATAGAATGCAAAAGCACACATTATTTTAACATGTGATGAAATGACAAATCAGTAATATTGGAAAAGTAATGTATCTTTGCCTCTTTTAAGTTTTAGACCCAAATACCAATTATAAAGGTAGTAGAATATCAGGTCCAGCTTATTTCCTTGTAAAAAGAATTTGACAGGGAAAAATCAGACCTGACTATATTTTTTAAAGGTTTAAAATGCTTTCCCACCCCATCCCATCCCCGAGTACTGAAGACTGAACTAGAAATGTTTTTCCACTAAGCTACCTTCCCAGCCCTTTTTATTTTATTTTATTTTGACATAGGTCAAAGTTTCCCAGACTGGCCTGGAACTTGCAATCCTCTTGCCTCTGTCTCCTGAGTAGCTGGGAAAACAGGCAAATGACACTGTACCCAGCTTAATTACTTCTTAATTACACATCTTATAAAATCAATGAATTCCAAAGAACGAGAGAAAACCTAATTCTACCAGCCCCTTTTAAAATCATGCTATCTTTGTAGACATTTTTCTATACATGTATATAGAAAAATTTTAAACTTTAACTAAATAAAATAGGATCTCAGTACAAAGTGTCCCAAGAAAACACTCTAAAACTAACAACCCTTTCCTGGCTAAATTATGAACAAGATCAGAAACAAAATAAAGAATAAAATAAAATATCAGAAGCCAACCAACCAAATAGGCTTGCTATTGTGAACCACAGAAATGAGCAGAAGTGGGCGTGCCTTAGCACCAGACATGGGCAGGCCTCTCCCTACGGAGAAAGCCTCTGCAAAATTTGTCCACAGAGAAGCAAATGCAAAATCACTCAATGGAGATTTCATCTCACTCCAGTCAGAATGGCAACTTGATAGAATACAAGTAACTAAAGAAGAATGAAATTATGGCATGTGCCGGCAAATGGATGGCACTAGAGAATACTATGCTAAGTGAAATAAGCCAATCCCAAAGAACCAAAGGTGGAATATTCTCTCTGATATGTGGATGCTAATTCACAATAAGGTGGGGTGAAGGAATAGAGGTAATTTGGACTAGACAGAAGGGAGTGAGGGAAGGGAGGGGGCACAGCATTAGGAATAATAGAATGAAGTGGATATTATGTGCATATATGATTACATGATCTGTGTAACTACATCATGTACAACTAGACAAATGAGAAGTTATAATCCATTTATGTATGATGTGTCAAAATGCATTCTACTGTCATGTATAACTAATTAGAAATATATATATATATACACACACACACATACACACATATAAAAAGAATAAAAGTAACAATAAATGTTGGTGAGAATGGGAGGAAAAAGGTATACTCAGACATTGCTGGTGGGACTGCAAATTAGTGTAACCACTCTGGAAAGCAGTCTGGAGAATCCTCAGAAAGCTTGGAATGAAATCACCATTTGACTCATTATCCCACTCCTCAGCATATACCCAAAGGACTTAAAATCAGCATACTATAGTGACTCAGCCACATCAATGTTTACAGCAGCTCAATTCACAATAGCTAAGCTATGGAACCAACCTAGGTGCCCTTCAACAGTTGAACAGATAAAGAAAATGTGGTACATATACACAATGTAATATTACTCAGCTATAAAGAAGAATGAAATTATTGTGGCATTTTCCAGTTAATGGATGGAACTAAAGACTATCATGCTAAGTAAAATAAGCCAATCCCAAAAAACGAAAGGCCAAATGTTCTCCTGATATGCAATCCCATATCAGAGATATGCTAACACACAATAAGGGGGAGGAGAGAGAGGAATATAAGTTCATTGGATTTGACAAAGGACAATGAAAGGGAGGGAGGGAGGATGGGTATGGTAAAGACAGTAGAATGAATTGGACATAACTTTCCTATGTTCATATATGAATACCTGACCAGTGTTAACTCCATATCATTTCCATCCACAAGAATGGGATCTAATTAGAATAAGTTACACTCTGTGTATGTATGTCAAAATACAATCTACTGTCATGTATATCTAAAAAGAAAATAAAACTTAAAAAATATACAGAATAGAAGACACAGAGAGTAATGCACATAAATACAACTATCTCATACTAGACAAAGGTGCCAAAAACATTCATTGGAGAAAAAGATAGCCTCTTCAACAAATGGTGCTGAGAAAACTGGAAATGCATTTGCAGCAAAATGAAACTTAACCCCTATCTCTCACCATGCACAAAACTCGACTCACAGTGGGTCAAAGACTTAGGAATTAGACCAGAGACCCTGCGTCTAATTGAGGAGAAAGTAGGCCCAAATCTCCATCATGTTGGATTAGGCCCCGAATTCCTTAACAAGACTCCTATAGCACAAGAAATAAAAGCAAGAATCAATAAATGGAATGGACTTAAACTAAAAAGCTTCTTCTCAGCAAAAGAAACTATCAATGAGGTGAACAGAGAACCTACATTCTGGGAGCAAATTTTTGCCACACGCACATCAGATTGAGCACTGATCTCCAGGATATATAAAGAACTCAAAAAACCTAACACCAAAAAAACAAACAACCCAATCAATAAATGGGCTAAGGAGCTGAATAGAAACTTCTCAGAAGAAATACAATCAATAAATATATATATATGAAGAAATGTTCGTCATCTCTAGCTATTAGAGAAATGCAAATCAAAACTACCCTCAGATTTCATCTCACACCAGTCAGAATGGCAGCTATCCAAAATACCAGCAACAATAAGTGCTGGCGAGGATGAGGTGAAAAAAGTACACTCAAACATTGCTGGTGGGACTGCAAATTGGTGCAACCAACCTGGAAAGCAGTTTGGAGATTTCTTAAAAAACTTGGAATGGAACTACAATTCAATCCAGCTATCCCACTCCTTGGCCTATACCCTGAAGAGTTAAAAACAGCACACTACAATAAAGCAGTGACCTCAATGTTTATAGCAGCACAATTCACAACTGCAAAACTATGGAAGCAACCCAGATGCCCTTCAATAGATGAATGGATAAAGAAACTGTGGTACATATAACAATGGAATATTATTCAGCAATAAAAGAAAATAAAATTATGGCATTTGCAGACAAATGGATGGAATTGGAGAACATTATGCTTAGTGAAGTAATAAGCCAATCCCAAAAAACCAAATGCCGAATGTTCTCTCTGATTAGTGGATGAGGATACATAAGGGGGGTGGGAACGGGAAACATAGGAGAAATACAGGAACTCTGGATGCGGCAGGGGGAGGCAGGAGGAAGGAAAGGGGAATGGGCATAGTAATGACAGTTGATTGAGAGGGTCATTACTACCCCTGGTGCATATATGAAGACACAAATGGTGTGACTTTATCTGGTTTGCAACCAGAGAAATGGAAAAACTGAGCTCTGGTTATGTACTATGACTTGAAACGCATTTAAATTAAAAAAAAAAAAAAAAAAGTCGTTCAATGGTACAGATAAGACCAGTTAGTTCTACACTGACGAAGGGCTTAAGTAAGGCAATCAGCAATCAGCTAAGTCATTACAGCAGACGTGAAGAGGAGGTAGCAGCACAGGCTCTGAGTGGCACTACTGAAACAGAAAGTCTTCCCATTAATTTTGTGATCACACTAAACGTATCCTTTTGAAATTTAAGTTTGCACTTATCAAAAATATTTCTCCATGTTTATAAATATACATTTATATTAATACTTTTAACAGCTACATGATGTTCCACTGCAGGGGGGGAGGGAGAAGCAGGGAGAGAGGTGAAGAGAATGGGCACAAAGTCAAGGCAGTAATAAATTATTTGTAAACTATGATTTTATATCTATTAGGTACTCAGACTCTTTTCTTTGTTATGGGTATCACCCATATTCATGCTCCACAAAGACTAAATATTAAAATCAAAGGAGGGTAGGAGTTTGTACATAGGCATTTCTAAAGATACTTCATAGCATAATACTTTATCTTGTTTACTGTTTGTCTCCTTACCCAGTAAAATATACGCTCCATTCTAACAGAAATTTTGTTACTAGTATTATTTCTAGTACATAAAACAGTATCTAGCACCCAGAGTAAATATCAATAAGTACTTGTTCAATGAGTAAATGAATGACGCTGGCTGTTTCTTCATACTCTATTACCCCAGTTAACAATAGTTATAATGTTGGAAACATTAGAGAGTTTCTAAGTAAATGAAGCAAAAGAGCTATGATGTCCAATGTAGCCCTGGTGAAGCCTGTGCAAAGCCCTAGACCACATAGAGCTTCGATATCGAGCAGACAAACATCAAAGGGGCTTTTGGACCAAGCTTCAAGAGCAACATCAAATGGTACTAAAAGGCAGCAGTGCTCGTGGGCTTATGCATTTCCAGGTCTCTCCTTGCTTCCCTGCCAAGACTCAACTAGAAGATAATTAAGCAGTGAAGACAATGCCTCAGAGGGAGGCAAACTTTTTGTGTATATATATATAGGTGACTAGTTTTAATTTCCACATCTGAAGAGCAAATCACAAGTACTACATATAATTTACTAGTTTCATGCTGCTCTTTCCTCTTAAGATGGAGTTTTGTTTTGTTTTTTTGCTGTAACACATTACCATTTGACATCCTATTTGAACTACCTTAAGATTAAATATTCACTAGCCAGGCACGGTGGCTCAAGCCTGTAATCCCAGCACTTAGGGAGGCTGAGACAGGAGAATCGTGAGTTCAAAGCCAGCCTCAGCAACGGCGAGGCGCTAAGCAACTCAGTGAGACCCTGACTCTACATAAAACACAAAATTGGGCTGGGGATGTGGCTCAGTGGTCAAGTGCCCCTGAGTTCAATCCTCAGTACCAAAAAAAAAAGATTAAATATTCACTGTATGTATGTTATTTATTTTTTCCATGTAAATCTTCAGTGAATTTGAATTTCATTTGGCCTATCTAGAACTTCACACATGGTATAAGGTAGGAACAGAAAAATATTAGTACAAATTTTTGGTCAGTGGTTTCAACATTTACGAATCTACCCTTTGCTCATGAATCTAAGAAGTTAGCATCAGGAACTGTCAAATTGCAAGGACCCAAGTGTAGGCGTACAAACACACCACACACACATTAAGTTTTAGATTATCTACTAACCCACTCAGTTCTGCTAGAAATCAACTTTTCATGATTACTTTCTTAATTTGGGACATGTAATACAATCAAATATGAAGCCTACTGTGACACCCCCAAATGCCTTCTGATAATTTCAAATGTATAGAAAAGAACATTATTTACTTGATTTGATTTTCATAGAACATGGAAAAATTCTGATTTGAGTGCTCTATCAAGTCTAGTTTACTCCCTACAAATAAAGGGCTCATAATTATTCTTTTAAAAAAGTATAAAATCTGAAGACTTTATAATGGCCTGCCAAAAAGGACTTCATTTTTCAAGTGAACTAAATAGCAGTTAGTGGTATTTTAAACTCCTGGAAAATTTTAAATATTATAATTAAGAAGCTATTCTTTTATAGCATGTCACTGTGCCCAGTCTTAGAGTCATATCTTACATTATCCTGTGTCAAATGCATAGAGAAGGAGAGTGTTAAAAGAGCCCACCTAGGACCTAAATTCTAAATTGCCAGGGTTCAGTGGGTGTAAGTCATAACATTTCATCACCAGGCTTTGATTACCGTACACAGAAAGCCTCAAATACACAGTAAAATAGTTCAGAAAGACTCTGACAATATCATAAGAATCATTCCATCAATAACTACAAGGAAATAAAGGGTCCCCCTCTATACAGTCCATGATCAAAACACAGCTCTAAAGAGAATCCAAACCTATCCATAAAAGTTTTTTAGGATCTGTCAATAATGAAAAAATTGTTGTAACTATACAAAACAAGAATGTCTGCAAGAAATCTTTAAAGCTCCTCCTATTATGTTTGAAAATAAAAACTCAGGACTGGTCTGCTTCCAAGCATGACAAAGTACTGGGTATTGTACTCGCTATCCCACCAAAACAACTATAAAACAAGTCAAAATAGATGAGGCAACTGTTTTCAGAAAATGAACAACAGGCGGTGCAATTCTGAGATCTTTGAGGGAAGAGAAATACAAAGTGAGCCTTATGATAGGCCCCAGCTTTTGCCTGTAAACACTTTCCTATCCCAACACAAGGAATACCAGCCCAAGTAGAACAGTTAGAAGAGAGAAACCAGACTTCTAAGCACAGGAATTTGCCACAGGTCCTGTGTCAAGAGCTGAGCCACACACATACTATTTAAGTCTCTATGAGGCCTACCAGAGATCACCCACTATGCAGCTAAAAGTTCATGTGCTAGGAGTTGTCCTGCCTGTTAAGGACTGAAATGTTTATGTCCCTTCCAAAACTCCCACACTGAAGCCTCAATCCTAGTGTGGCTGAATGTGGAGGTAGGGACACTATGAAGGTTAAATGAGATCTTAAGGATAGGGCCCTTGTCCCAGGATAAGGAGACTTTAAAAAGAGAGACAAGGCCTGGGGATGTACCTCAGGGGCACAGTACTCATAAGTCCCTGGATTTGATCCCCAGTACAAAAATAAAATAAAATAAGAAGAGGATGAGAACAAGGAGGAAGAAAGAGGAGCAGGAGGAGGAAAGGGGCTGGGAGACTAGAGAACTAATGCTCTTTCTTCATGTGCACACACCAAACAAAAGCCATATGATAACACAGGGGAAGGAGAAAAAAAAAAAAAAAAACAGGCTGCCTCCAACCCAAGCAACCCAAAGGAGGGGAGCCTCAGACACCAGCCCTACTGGTTCCTTGATCTTAAGACTTTCAGTGCCTAGAACTGTGAGGAAACAAATTTCAAGCCACCCAGTCTATGGTATGATATGGTATAGTATGTCATATGGTGTTTGTACGCGTGCATGGTTAGCCTGATTGACCTAACCAAAGGAAAAGGGAACAAATCAGACATTTAGATAGAACCCTCCAAAGGCTACACCTTCAAAGTAAAAGTCCTCTCAAATTTAAAATTCAATGTTCAAAATTCAAACAGGCCTGCTTTACAAAACCTAAAAGAATCTCCAATTAATTCAACTTACCTAACATATCAAAACTCAATATGCTTTATAGGAAGACAATGTAATCCAGCCTCTCTATAAAGAACAATCACAATGTCCAGCATAAGAGTAAAAATTATTAGATATGCAAAAGACTGCTCCTGTCAAAACAACAGTTAATAAAAGTAGACGTATGATCCAAATGATATAATTGCACACACACAAAAAAAAACTTAAAGCATCCATTACACATATCTTCAAAAACTTAAGGCAAATGAGGTCATAAGTTAGTAGACAATAAGTGCTCAGCAGTGAAACAAACTATAAAAATGGAATCTCTGAACTGAAAAGTTCAAAATCTTAAAAGTCACTAAGTGAACTTAAAATAGATCGAAGATTGCAGAACTAGGGTTAGGAAACATGAATATAAAAGAAAGGAAGATTGAAAGATAACCAGAATCTCACCATGCTTTTAAACTTGCTATAGAATAAATTACCACAAAATTAACAATGCACTATTAGCTCACAGTTCTGTAGTTTAAAAACCTGACAGGTTCTGTAAAATTCTATGCACATGGGATTATAAGGCTTGTTGCTGGAGTATTAATGTTATTGAACTATAAAAATTGGAAATCATCTAGAACAATTTATTCAGTATATTATCTGAATACCATGTATTTTTATTAGAAAACTTATAAAACCCAACCACATGGAAATTAACAGTCAGAACATATAGATAAAATACTGTAACAGAAGACAACATAAAAATTTATGATGACATATCAATGTCTTTAGACATAACTGAAAGTAATGCTTAGATCTTTGTCTTAATCCATTTTGTGATGCTATAATGGAATACTTGAGATTGGGTAAATTACAAAATAGAAATGTACTTCGAACATTTCTGGAGGCTAGAAAGTCCAAGACTGAGAATCCTGCATCTGGGAAAATATTCTTGCTGCATCTTCATACGGCAGAAGGTGGAAAGGCAAGAGAGTAAATCACCTCTCCCTTTTTTGGTACTGGGGATTGAACACAGGGGTGTTTAACCAATAAGCCACATTCCCAGATATTCTGGGGTTGTTTTGCTGTGTGTGTGTGTGTTTGTTCTGAGACAGAGTCTTACCAAGTTGCTCTGGGTCTCACTGAATTGGTAAGGCTGGCTTTGAACTTGCAATCATCCTGCCTCAGCCTCCCAAATTGCTGGGATTAGAGGCGCAGGCCACCACATCCAGTCAAAAGCCCTTTTTAGAGCAGCATCAACCACTCATGAAAGCAGAGCCTTCACGAATGAAACACCTCCCAGAGGCCCCACATTCCAACACTGTTGCACTGGGGACTAAGTTTCCAACAGATTAATTTGGGGGGACACGTTCAGAGTGCAACAACCTAAGGGGAAAATACATATAATAGCTATAAGTATTAGTTGAAAAAAAACCTTTTTTTTAATACTTTACAATTACAGTAAGAGAACAGGGGAAAAGCTTTTTTAAAAAAAGTCTTTTTCCTCCCACAAGCAGAAAGAAACTACAATATGGAAAACAAGTAAATGAGAGAAGAATTCATTTTGGAATCTAACAGTTGACAACTTCTAAAGACAGAATCATGCCCCTGAACAATTTATTATATACTAAATAATTATTTGAAAATGTAAGAGCCACTGGGTACAGTGGCACACACCTATAATCCCAGTGGCTTGGGAGGCTGAGGCAGGAGGATAGCAAGTTCAAAGCCAGCCTCAGTGATGGCGAGGCCCTAAGCAACTCAGTGAGACCCTGTCTCTAAATAAAATACAAGAGCTGGAGGTGTGGCCTGTGGTTAAGTGGTTAAGCGCCCCTGGTTTCAAACTCTGTTACAAAAAAAAAAAAAATATATATATATATATACACACACACACACATATATACATAAGAACCAATTTTTCCTAGTTGGTGAATAAATCACACATATTTATACTACTAAAATTATATATAATTGTCATTTTCTAGACACAATTCTTAATTTGTTAAATTTAGATTAAAATATTCAAATGTCCAATATCTCAATCTTATAGATTATTATATTTTACCTCCTTCTCTGTATCCAATAACAACAATCATACTTTACATTCTGTAGAACCTGGGTTAAACATATACATTTTTTTTTTTTTGGTACTGGGAATTGAACTCAGGGGTACTGGATCACTAAGCCACATCCCCAGCCCTATTTTGGGTTTTATTTAGAGACAGGGTCTCACCATTCCTGAGGCTGGCTTTGAACTTGCAATTCTCCTGTCTAGGCCTCCCAAAGTGCTGGGATTACAGGTGTGAGCCACCGCGCCCGGCAAAACATACATTTTCTCATTTAATCTTCCTTTCCACTTAAATGTTCTTATTTGGATAATTTTTTTTTTAATTTTTTTTTAGTTGTAGATGGACACAATGTCTTTATTTCATTGCTTTGTATGTGGTGCCGAGGATCGAACCCAGGGCCTCACGCATGCGAGGCAAGCACTCTACCACTGAGCTACAATCCCAGCCCCTTGTATAAATTTTTAATGGATGTATTTCTTCAGTTTATTCTGGGGAAAGTAGCAAGGTAAGTCCAACTTACACTATGAATACCTTCAAAAATGAAAACCAACTTACAACCCTGACAACTGAATAATAGATAATTTAGTTAAAAATATTAATAGCAATTAAGTAATAGCTTTTCAGTATTTTACCTAGGCTAAATGACTTATTCTCCCACAAAATGGAGGATTCCCATTATACAGATGAGAAAACTGAGCAGTAACTAGCACAAGATTATGAAGTCAGTAAGTAGAAAAACAGATTTCAACCTGAGCAGTCTGGCTCAGAGAATGTGCTGCAATTTTAAACCACTGTATTAAACTGCCTTACCCTAGCAAGTTAGTTTTCAGTTTCCCTATGTATGAACATCTTAAACATGCACAACAGGACAAAAACTTACATGCAAGTTCAACTCTTCTTTTTTTTTTTTAGTATTTTTTTAGTTGTAGATGGACAAAAGTTTTTATTTTATTGCTTTGTATGTGGTGCTGAGGATCGAACCCAGGGCCTCACACATGCGAGGCAAGCGCTCTACCACTGAGCTACAATCCCAGCCCTCAACTCTTCTTTATAAGCAAAGGACCAGGCAAATGGCATGATTAACTCCATTTATTAAAACATCATATAATAATACAATATATTTAAGAGCTTCCTCTAGTGGAATTCAGAACAGTGATTGCTATTCTTTCTACATTTCTCATGTCACCACCAACAATTTTTGCAGGGACTAGGAGGAATTGGGAGTTAGGCACATAAAGCAGATTAGCGGAAAGGAAAGGGGGGCATCAAAACACCTTGTATTGCTTTTTATTGTTTAAAACTTCCTGTTAAAATGAAGGCAAAAAAGGTCTAGAGGTAGATTTTACATATGTGCAAATTTACTTTCTTCTTGGCTGTTTCTGCCCAAATGTCCTTAGTAAATCCTGTTAGGTAAGAATCACAACCTTTCCAAACTCTATATATACCCCTACATTAGAGAATTAGAATTCTCTCTACATTACAGAACAGGACAGAAGCACAAATAAGTATGATTTCTATTGTAACAGGCCTATCAGGAAGCATCATGTGTAAGACACTAATGGCTAGGGAAAAGGAAAAATGAATCTACAAAGAAACCACTTACACCTCAAAAAGTCACAGATGAAGAATCAAAAGTGGATAGGCTGGAGGTAACTGTATGGCCTCTGCAGACTAAGGTTGTCTGCATACTGTGTGCATCTGTGGAGTACTTGTAGGCTTCATGGGTGGGATGCACAGCACCAACTGAACAGGGAAGACCTGCCTTCTCTACATTCAGCTCCAAAACTTACTAGGGTAAGGATTTGGGGCAGTTTTACTTCAGCTCTGACTCAAATCTGAATTTATGTTCTCATTTGTAATAGAGATTAAAATGCCTTCCATGCTTAAAAAAGGAGTTGTAAAAATTAAAAGAAAAATGGACAAAAGACTTAAGTACTTTGAAACAGAGAACATACATTTAGCAAATACATATGTATAAAGGTGCCCAACATCAATATTTATCAGATAAATTCCTTTTAAAGCCACAATGAGATACACACTTGAATGGCTAAAAAAATTTTAAAACTACACCATCAGATACTGTCAAGATTATGGCATGAAACTTAAGTAATAGTGGCTAAAAATAAGTAAGTGGCTACTTCAGAATAGCAATAATTTTCAGAGGATAATAGACCATTCCTTAATATATGTCACATTGACCTTCAATTCCTATATTAAATATAAACATTTATTATTAGGTAACAGATTCTAATAAAGCAACAACATTTAAAAAAAAAAAGTTCTTCCGCTTCAGCCTCTACTCCAAGTACTTAGTATTACCAGGAAAACTAAAATACTGGACATGCAAGATTTCTTTAAACAGAGCTGCTAAGAATAAGAATTAAATATCCTTTAGTTCAACTAAACTAAAATTGAGTCACTACAATTCTCAAATTGTAAAACAAGTGCTCCACATGTAACAATGTTTTGCTTTTTGTTCTCTCTTTTGTACTAGGGACAGAACACTCAGTGGTGCTTTGCTGCTGAGCTACATCCCCAGCCCCTTTTTCAAATTTTGAGACAGGATTTCGCTAAATTGCTTAGGACCCAACTAAGTTGTGGAGGCTGGCCTCAAACTTGCGATCCTCCTCCCTCAGCTTCCTGATTTGTTGGGATTACAGGTTATGTGCCACTGCACCGGGCCATATGGGAATATTTACTGACCAAGGGGGAAAAAAAGCTCACATAGTTTCAGATTGAATAAGAATTTTACTAAATAGCCAAGAACAGGTGGCAAATACCTTTAATCCCAGTTATTCAGGAGGTTGAAGCAGAAGGATCACAAGTTCCAGCCAGTCTGGGAAACTAAGTGAGACCCTGTCGCAAAATAAAAAACTAGAAGGGCTGGGGGTATAGCTCAGTAATAGAGCACCCTTGGCTTCAATCCCCAGTACTACCAAAAAAGTTTTTTTTTTTAATTAAGTAAAATTTATACCCTACATGCACTCATTTAAAAACTACAATGAGGGGCTGGGGCTGTAGCTCAGTGGTAGAGCACTTGCCTAGCATGTGTGAGGCACTGGGTTTGATCCTCAGCATCACATAAAAATAAACAAAATAAAGGCATGTTGTCCATCTACAACTACAAAAAAAATTAAAAAAAAAAAAAAAAAAAAAACTACAATGAATAGTGCACAAGGGCAATGGCATGGAACAGTTAAGGCAGAAGGATCACTTGAGCCCAGGGAATTCAAGATCAGACTCAGCAACGAGCAAGAGCCCATCTCAAAAACAAAAACAAAGAGAAAACTTTGCATAACAAAATTTTAAAATCCTTCATCATTTCATCCTTCTTAAAAAAGTTTTTCCCCAGCATATCCTAGGCAAATGCTCTACTACTGAACCACATCCCCAGCCCCATGCTTATTTTGTTAAATGAGAGCTATAAATTAAACACAGATTCTGTGTTTCCATTAAAAGTCAGAACTGGAACTACTTTACAGAGTACTCCTTAACTGCAGGTAACTAAAGGGCTCCATGAAACACAACAATAATAGCTAAATCTGTGTTAAAGAACTGTTAAAGGGACAGAGACAAGCACCAGAAGTTTACAAGTCCATTAAGAAAATATTGTTAAGGGCAGTCTAAAAAAATGTAAGTAATATTTATTACAACAAGAAGAGCTGAAGATGCCAATAAGTCAATATGAAACTAAGTCCTAAAAGAGAAAGGATAAGGGAAAAGAATGTTTGGGCAATATCAAATGTCTCAGGTTTCTTTTTTTTTTTTATAATTTTTTTGTTGTAGATGGACACAATGTCTTTATTTGATTGCTTTGTATGTGGTGCTGAGGATCGAACCCAGGGCCTCACGCATGCGAGGCAAGCGCTCTACGGCTGAGCCACAATCCCAGCCCCTGTCTCAGGTTTCTAAAACAATATTCTTTATCCACAACTGAGTTTGACAAATGCTGATCAGCTGTTTTTTGTTTTTGTAGTGCTGGGGATTGAACCCAGGGCTTTGCACATGCTAAGCAAGTGCCCTACCACACTCAGCTATATCCCCAGCCCTAATGATTAGCTGATATTTTGATAATAGGAATAGGACTATAATCAAAAATACTTCTGAAATTTTGGTAACAAAGTGAAAAATCAAGCTTGGCTGGGCCAGTCCAGTGGCTTGAGCCAAAGAGTCAGAGGCCTGCCTAGGCCATAGAGACAATTAAACACCATGTCTTTAAAAAAAAACAAAAAAAGCAACAACAAAAAAGAAAAACTTCAAGCCAGAAAAAGGGGGGTGGGGACAACAAGCAACCAAGGAGAAAGCTAGAGATGTAGCTCTGTGATATAGTGCTTGCCTAACATGCACAAGGCCTGAGTTATCATCCCCTAACACTGTGCATCATACATGAAGGAAACCAAGGAGAGAAAAATTAACAGGAGATAAAGAAATGATATATCCTTAAGTTTTATTCTGATATGTGGGCAATAGATGTCAGGACTATCAATTGTTGATTAACCAGATTCTGATAATCTATACTTTATGCCTATGAACAAAGTTTACTTTTTTTTTTTTTGGTACTGGAAATTGGACTCAGGGGCACTCGACCATTGAGCCACATCCCCAGCCTTTTTTTTTTTTTTTTTTTTAATGTAGAGACAGGGTCTCACTGAGTTGCTTAGCGCCTCACCATTGCTGAGGCTGGCT
>PVHX01007788.1:0-88385 GCA_004024805.1 Geosciurus inauris | reverse complement strand
TAAATGCCGAATGTTCTCTCTGATTAGTGGATAAGAATTCATAAGGGGGGGTGGGAACGGGAAACATAGGAGAAATGCAGGAACTCTAAACGTGGTTGGGGGAGGTGGGAGGAAGGAAAGGGGAATGGGCATAGTAATGATGGTTATTTGAGATGGTCATTACTACCCCTGGCACATCTATGAAGACTCTAATGGTGTGACTTTATCTGGTTTGCAATTAGAGAAATGGAAAAACTGAGCTCTGGTTATGTACTATGGCTTGAAATGCATTTAAATAAAATAACTAAATTAAAAAATAAATAAATAAATAAATAAATAGCACCTTAACTTATACCTGAACAAAGCTTAGCTAACACGTACTTTGTAAGGCCCATCACAGCCTTTTCCCACTTGGAAGCACTAGACAAAACACTTCAACACTACTGTTGGGGCCATTTTAAACAGCAATACCATCAACAAAAAGCACACAAATGCAAAAAATGTATCAATAAGTGTACCCAAAAAAGGATGTTTGTTTGTATCGTGATAGTTGAAACAAGGCAGCAAAGTACCTTGACTCAGCTGTTAAACATGAGGTGACTCAAATTTTGCCATTCTCTGCCTGTGAAAAACTGCAAATATGATATCAGTTGTTGATTTGGGGGTCACAAATAATTGGTACTGCAGTTTGTAATAATTTGTAAACATGGAATCAGCAAATTATGACTATCCATAGTTTTTAAGGGAGATTTAAAAAATAATAGCATGAATAAAGTATCCACAGCAACATTAAATAATTTTACAAATTGACAAAACTCAGTGAACATTAGAAAAACAACCCAACCTTTTAGGACCCATTCACACAACTCAGTGGTTCTAGTTTCTGTCTTTAGCAATTTAAATGGTTGGGCTAAGGGTAACCTTCATACAATCTATAATGTAGTTTATGGATGAGTGCAAAGAGCTGGATTAAAATTAATAAAGTTTTGAAATGGCTATAATAGTTCTTATATTGAGGAACAACAGAAATCTAGAAAAATGGAACCATGTGGGAAACAAGAGTCAACCAACAGAAGCTTCCTCCTTCCTTTGTGGCACTGACTGGGGCTAATGTGGGATTTCCCTTGCTGTTTTGTGTACCCTAAGGATCTCTTGTATGGTCACAGAGACCCAAGGTCACCACCACCTACTTATCATTTTCTATGCCCTGGGGAGGGGACTTAGGCTCTTTGCATTTCACTATTGCCATCAATTAAATAACAAATAATAATGCCATCTTTCTAAGATTTTACATGATAGAGCAAAATCTAAGCAGGCTCACCTCACCGATAGGATCATGAAATAACATTTCCTTTTCCTTAAGGAGAAACAGAAATCTACTGCTCCCATTCTTTTCACACTGACAATTCCCAGCTATTATTCCAGAAATGCTCCAAAGGAATTCTTTTTTTAAAAAAATATTTTAGTTGTTGATGGATCTTTATTTATTCATTTATTATTTACATGTGGTGCTGAGGATCGAACCCAGTGCCTCATGCATGCTCGGCAGGTGCTCTACCACTGAGCCACAGCCCCAGCCCCTCCAAAGGAATTTTTTCCTGGAGGTTTAGATCTTCCAAGAGAATAAAGCTATTCATAGTTTATTCAATTTCTGTGGTAGGTCTTTCTTCTTTTAATGAATCTTAATAGGTCAAGGTACATAATCCCATTTATTTTTTTTCATAATCCCATTTAATAACTAATTTCTACTCAAATGTTACAGTAATAGTCTTCAACATTAATGTCAGAAATTAAATAACTTAAAATCATTCTTATAATGTTTTCTCTAGTTCTTTTTCTCTTAAGATTTAATTTCCCTTGAAGTTAATTAAGGTTTGAATTGCTCTTGAGTCATAATTTTTTAAAAAATTAAATTCTGTGAACAACAGATGAATGGATAAAGAAAATGTGATACATATACATAATGGAGGTTTACTCAGTCATAACAAATGAAATCATGGTATTTGCTGCTAAATGAATGGAATAGGAGAACATCATGCTAGGATTTCGAGAGTCAAAGTTGAAAGTTTTCTCTCATATGCAGAAGCTAGAAAAAGAAAATAATGGAAAGAAGGGGAGGGAGAATCCCATGAAAAGACAAGGGAGGTCAGTGGGGAGGAAATAGGGATGGGAAAGGAGAGGTATGTTGGAATGAAATTGACATAATTATATGAATATATGAATATACATATATGAATGTATCATAGTGAATTTCACCTTTATGTATAAAGCCTAAATTTTTAAAAATATTATAAATAAATAGAAGGAATAGGAGCAGTAGAGGGAGTATAGTAGAGGAAGGGGAATGAGGGTAAAGGGGGAAAAGGGGGAAGTACCCAGGAAGGAAGTGGAGCAAATTATATCCCATGCTTGTACAATTATGTCAAAATGAACCCAAATAATATGTATAGTAATAATGCACTAGTGAAAACATTAAAAGGTCTATTCAATGAAGAAAAATCCTAAAATCTGAGTTTTAAATATAAGTCCATTCAACACAGATCTAATTTCAAAGTATACTTGATTCTTGGAGTAAATGCAGGAAATAGCAACATACCAACACTCCATACTTTTCAATTTACCAGAATTGCTCCTTCCTTCTCGAGGCTAAGGCAGTGGGATTGAAAGTTCAAGACCTTAGCAAATTAGTGATGCACTAAGCAACTTAGCGAGACCCTGTCGCAAAATAATAGAGAAAATGTAGTAGGCTGGGGATATAGCTCAGTTGGTAGAGTGCTTATCTCACAGGCATAAGGCCCTGGGTTCAATCCCCAGCACCACAAAAAAAAAAAAAAGAAGAAGAAGAAGAAGAAAAGAAAGAAAACGTGGTAAACAGCAGAATAGTATTCAGCCTTTTAAGAAAAGAAAGAAATCCTCTCATTTGCGGCAACATGGATGAACATGGAGGTCATTACATTAAGTGAAGTAAGCCAGACACAAAAAGACAAACACCATATTATCTCACTCATACAGTAGTCTAAAATGTTGATCTCATAGTAGCAGAGAATCGAATGAAGCCTAGTACAAGGTTTTAGTCAGAAGGAATAAATTCTGGAGACCTGTTCTACAGCATAATGACACTAGTTACCAAGTATATTTAGAGAGTATACTTGTATATTGCTTAGAGAGTAGATTTTAATATTCTCATCATAAAAAATGATAGAAATATGAAGTGATAGATATGTTAATTAGTCTGATTTAGCCATTTTACAATGTATATACATGTAAAAACATCACTTTTTGTCTATTTTAAAAATAAATAAAAAAAAATTTCCCTTGAAGGGCTTATTCTCTCTTAGTTACCTACCAGATTTAACCTTTTTTATTGGCAATAAAATTCAAATTATTCATTAAATATCATAAAGATATATTCCAAGGAAGAATAAAAATGTCAGTGTTTTCCTTCCCTCTCCTTTTTTCCTGTACTCCAACCCCAGAAGAATTTGAAGTCTGTTAGTAGATCTTGATGAGGGTGAATAGAAGGACATGTGGAGAAAGAAGCCAACCACACTTCTTTCACTCACAAACTGGGTACAAAAGAAGTCCTCAACTTTAAGCCGAGCTTGGAGTTTTGTCCAGAGTTCATGACTTAAAATGGACATTATTCATAAGTTGGTACTCTTCAAACTACCCAAGCATCAGAAGCAAGATTGTAGAAACTGCCTGAGTTTTACATTCAAGAACAGGAGAATTAGCTCACAACGTAAACATTAAAAGATATTTTTGTTGTTGCACTATAATTAAATGTAATAGTTGAAGTTATTGTGCCATATTTGTTCATGCACATAGCATAATTTGATCAATCTCATTTCCCATTATCTCCCCTTTCCCTTCCGTTCTCCTTCCCTGTGATTCCTTTGCTCTACTCTACTGATCTTCCTTCTATTAATTTTAATATAGAAGGAATACATATAATTTTGTTGATTATAAATATAACTAATTATTATAATTAATACAGTTTAGTTAATTATAAAATTAGTTTTCATTGTGATATATTCTATGTGGATATAGGACAATTTGGTCAATTTTATTTCCCAGTACTTCCCAATGCCTTCCTTTTCTCCCTCTTTCTCTTTTCACTCCCTTTTTCTCTGTTCTTTTTGATCTCCCTTCTATTTTCCTGAGATCCTTTTTTATTCCATTTTTTCCCTCTAACTTCTACATATTGAGAGAAATCATTCAACCCTTGATTTCATGAGTCTGGCTTATACTTCTCCTACCATGATGTTCTCCAGTACACCAATTTGCCAGCAAATTACATAATTTTATCTTTCTTTATGCTGAGTAAAGCTCCATTGTGTGTATGTGTTTGTGTGTGTGTGTGTGTGTGTGTGTGTGTGTGTCACAATTCAATCAATGGGCAAATGATCTAAACAGACATTTCTCAAAAGAAAGAATACAAATGGCCAACAAACATATGAAAAAAATAAATCAAAACTACACTGAGATTTTTTATCTTGCTTCAGTTAGAACAGTGATCATCAAGAATACAAATAAGTATAAATACTGGTGAGGATGTTGGAAAAAGTCACTGTTGGAAAAAAAAAATTGTTGGTGGGACTGCAAATTAGTACAAGCACTTTGGAAATTAGTATGAGGATGCCTCAAAAGACTAGAAATGGAACAACTGTATAACTAGATATTACACTCCTTGCTATTTACTCAAAAGAATTAAAATCAGTATACTACAGTGATATGTGCATACCAATGTTTATAGCAGCACAATCCAAGTTATAGAACCAGCCTAGGTACCCATCAACAGACAAATGATCAAAAGCTGTAATATTTTTAAATTGAGTTGGGTTACGAGTTGGGAAATTTCCAAGTACTTATTTGGCATTTGTATTTCTAATCTGCATTAATTATATATTTAGATATTGAGGTGCTCACTGTTCTGTGTGGTATGATTCTAGACACTTCTGTCATGGACGTGAGTGTACTACCTTGTAGAGACTTAGGAAACTAAAGAAAAAAACAAATGCCAGCATTTATTTTATATTCCATTCCTTATTAGAAACATAATTCAAAAGCTTTTCCATCTAAATTCTAAGTTGCATTAGGGCCAAATTCTATGCCTTTACCACACAGCTATTTTAGTCAGAGTAGCACTTCAAGCTTTCTCAAACTTTCTCTCATTTTGTGGCAGAGCCTCCATTTCAATTACTTGTTAGTTTAACCTCACCAAGTCCTCCGAATTATCTCCTTATGGTGTCCCAGAAAATTACTGCAAGAAGACATATTTAAGCTTGGAATTGAAATGAAGACTTAATAGTATAAATCATTCTAAGAAATACAGGAAGTTTCTTTATGTTTTTTAGTTGATATTTTCAATATTTTGGCAGAGCAGAAAATATTCCAATGGTTATATTTTAGAAAGACTCATTTTTTATAGCTGGGCCTACATCCACCCAGAACAGCATATGGAACACTTTCGTTGCCTAAATAAGTGGGAATCAACACAAAAATACTGTCCTGAGCCTTAGTTTTGACTATGTATAAGTATTCTCACTTTTTCCATCTTTGGTAGATTGGGAAATCTCCTGGAGTTGGAACCCTCTTTCACTACTTAGATGTTCACCTCGTCCAAATCTGCCCAATGCTGGTATTCTCCACTGACAATGAACATACTGTCTATACTTGTCATTATACTGCAACTGAGTCTGCATCTGATTGTTGAGGTTTAGGCCTTTCCAGCCATGTTTTGCTGCACCTTCAGAAGTATCCAGATTATTCTTTACTCTGCTAACCCAGTTTTTAATCTTTCCTTCTCTTCACCTTTACCAAAGAATCCTACTGGACACTTAAGGAAATTTTTATCACTTGATTCATTTTGACTTCTGAATAGCTCCTTCTGAAAATATCCTATTCATTCACTTATTCAACAGATCTATATGAAAACTTTACTCTGTGCCTGACAATGGCTGTCTATACTTTGATTTTGTTTCCTAGCAAATTTTAAAAATTGTATTATAGGAAACCTTAATAAAGAATGCATAACTTCTTTGTAAGCAATCATCTGCAAAAAACTTATGGCACTTCTGCTGTAACTTATTAGTTTACCTAATGAGGTTAGAAATATGTTTAGCAAAAGGGGATTGATTTTGAAAAAAACAAAACTTGAATGACCAGAACCCATAAAGCAGGAAAAAGCTGAGGCAGAATGTGACTTAGAAGAGGTCTGGTTGATGAAGGGCTTAGCTGGGCTTGAAATTTGATTAAAAGCAATTCTACAGGAAAGTTGAAATTGTTTAATTAGAAATTATTTAAGGACACTTGATCTTTTTTCTAATGAAGAGTCACCCTCAGGGGTATTACACATATACTATAATTTAACTGCTGCTGAGAATATCTGAGTAATTTTATTAAAGTCACACTGGCTTCTACTTCCTCTGTGAGTGAGCTTAAATTATGACCAATTAGAAAATTAACACATCATGTTATTTTTGGTTGTGAAATTTGACTTTTGAAAATTACTGATATTAGTAAAAAATAAAATTACCATGATAAATGATGAACGATGTGTTCTAAAATTATGCACTAGATTCTTAGCATTTGTAGCAATGTTCACATCGGTTCAATGGTTGCCTTGACCTTCAAACCTTAAGGGACAGACATTGAGTAAATGTTTGCAGTGGTTTCAGGTTTTCTGTGAAACATTTTTCCTCAGTGATACCAGCTGGACTTCCTTATCCAAAACTGAGGCCAAGACATCTTCTTGCCAAGGTGGTATTTATAAGACATCCCACAGAGGTAGCCTTATGGAAAGTAATATTGGACAGGCCTCATCCAGTGGATTTATTCAGAATCTAGTGTAATATAATCTTGAATTTCATGAGACTCAAAAATAGTACTTAATGGAATACATAACAAAGAAAATGCTGGAAATTGGGACTCTATCAGAGTACTCCAATGTCTTGATATTATGAAGAGTCACCAGAATACCTTAAAATAACTGAAGAACTTTGCTCAAGGCAATGCTGCTGTCACTATCCTCTCTTCCTTCTGTCACTTATTCGATAAATCTGCTGCCAGAATGGACCTGACGTGGCAGCCCAGGAGACTGAGTCCTCAGGAGACTACAGTGAAGTAGTAGGTTATTTTTGGTAGGGAAAATGTTCTACTCTCCTTCTCTTAGGAACAAAAACAATTGAATGATGTGGAATGATACAATCAAAGTGCCAAGAAGCCTTGAATCGGGTGGGGTTGTGGCTCAGTGGTAGAGCCATTGCCTCTCTTTGGGTTTCATTCTCTGCCTTTCAAAAAAAAAATATAAGAATATGAAATCTTCTTTAGTTTACTCTAACAGAGCCTTGCAGTTGACAGTAGAATCTGGAAATAACTGAATGTGCCAATAATGATTCCCTCTCATACAGTTCATTTTTATGAAATGGTTTTGTTTGTGTATCTAGATTTTTTAAGTTCATTTGATGTCACTTTTCAATTTTTCCCCCTTCCTTGTTGAGGATAACATTATGACACAACTTAATAAAAACAAAGAAATGATTACCAGGTTTCTTAACATGCCTCTTCAATTATGGCATCAGAAATCACAATGAATTTCAGTAATGTTCCATAGTTGTTTATTTTGTCTAAAACAAGATAACAGAAAATTATAACTTGGGAAAAAGTGACAAGTGTCTGAAATTTTAATGCTATATTTTTATTAGTAGTTCCTCAGTGTTAATAAGCAACCAAAATATGATTTTTTTTGGTTTGTCTTTTAGCTGTTTACCTCTGCAAAAGAACAATGCAAAATAAGGCAAGACTAGAACTAGCAGATTATGAAGCTGTAAGTACCAAGGACTTCCTGGCAAAAAGAAAAGAAAAAAGGAAAAAAAAGGCATAAAATGAACAGGAACAAGACCTGTGGTCATTTCTGAGAATTCCAGTAACTTTCTACATTCATGGATCTTAAGGATCAGATTTCTGCAGATAAAGCAGCAAATGCCTTTATAATCCCTGTTTGCTTCCTTACTCTCTTCATGTACATTGAGGACAGAGAAAGTCTAAATACACAAATTCAATGTAGAAGAGAGAAACATATCTTATTTTCTAAAATTGACTTACCTGTAAATATTTCAAATAAACATTAAAGTGAAGATATCTGAGAATTAAAGACCATTTATACTGGGAACATGTTTTTTGCAAAACATGGGTGTTTGCTATCAGTAGATAAAATTAAACTGATATAATTTGTTCTAATGGTTGTTGTGTTGTGATTTATGAATTTCAGAGCATTGAGTAGAAATAGGTACTGGGCTGTCAAGGGTCTACATTTATTGTCAGGACAAGAATAAAATAAATCTGTGGTAGGAATGCATTGTTTTCTTCTTCTTCCATAAAATGAACACAGAAAAATCCAGTGGATTCATCTGGAACACTTTTCTCAAAAAGAGTAATTTCAGTATTTTGCAGACATATATTGGATTTATAGTTGTATTATCTAAAGTCAGTCATTTTCAAAAATTAATATTTATTATTTTATTCTATTTCCTCTAAGATAATATGAGGATTCGCTGATTTGATGAGCATAACTTGTCATTCAGAACCCAGAATACACATAGAGAAATTCTATATTTGTTTTTTTCACAAACATATGTGATAAATAAACTAGATAGAGTAGTGCAGGTGAGCAACAAATCATCTTCACCCATGGGATATTTTTCAGGAAAGCCTGGCCCGGTTGCAGAGAGCATTTGCCCGGAAGTGGGAGTTCATATTTATGCAAGCAGAAGCACAAGCAAAGTGAGTCCTTGTGAGTCTTTTGGAAAATTTGTTCAAGTTGTGGCCTTTTGTCCAGAGGGTCACTACCCTTAACACTACTTATTCTTCATTGTTTCGGTGTTGACAGAGTGGACAAGAAGAGAGACAAAATTGAAAGGAAGATCCTGGATAGCCAAGAGAGAGCATTCTGGGATGTCCACAGACCTGTGGTAAGCAAACAGCAAGGTTCTCACAAATCTACGTCCTGACTTTTGACAAGTCAGGGGTATCCTGAGAAAGCAAGGAAAAGACTGTGGCACCCCCATCATATGTCCTACAGTATCTAGATGAATTAGTTAAGGAAACATGGCACTTTGGGTAAGATGACCAGATTCAATAGTGTAATATTTAATTTATAAAACTATGTATAAGTGTACACCTGAAATTCTGGTTACTTGGAAGTCTGAGGCAGGAGGACCACAAGTTCAAGGCTGGCCTTGGCAACTTAGAGAATCTGTCTCAAAAAAAATTCTTTTTAAAAAGGGACAAGAGTGGGTGGACAGGATGTTGCTCATTAAGGGAGTTCTTGCTCAGCATGCACAAAGCCCTGGAGTCAATCAGAGGACCAGGGAATAAAATCTGATCATATTTCCAAACATGGTATCTCTTTTCCACTCATGCTTGGCATTTGAGGTGTTTGATGCTGCTATAAACACTTGAAGGAAAAAATACTGCAATAAAGCAGTTTCTTTATGTCTTACTGCTTACAATTTTGGCTTTATAGGGAAAGTTTATGTTAAAATGTTATTCCTGCCCTAATTTTTCTTGTGTGAAACACATTAATAACCTATTGTAGACTTTCACAGTCTAATGTTTTACATGGCTCAAATTCAAACCAATTGATACTTTTAATCATGGAATACTAGATCTGTATACAGTTACTGTATACAGTAACTTCTCCCTTAATAATATTAAACTGTGTGCCTCAGAGTAACAAATAATGAATGTCCTTAATTAATACCAGAAAACTTTGTGGAAGGTATTAAACTATGGTTATAAGCATACACAAGATAGCATGTCTAATATCATTTATTCTTTTCTATTTTGATGTGATATCTTTTTCTCCTATGGATTTAACTTTAGACAAAGCACCAGAAAATAATATTTATATAAGTATTACTAGACTAAATAACATGTTTACAGACATTTAAGGATACCTTAAAATTTTCTTCTCAGTTACCTTCAGAGCCAGATGAAAATAGACTATAAAAGTTTGTTTATATAAAGATATGCATTTCAACTTCAGATAGAAAGGCAATCATTAAGTTCTATTTTGAATTTGCTTTCTTTTGATTTCTCAAGATAGAATTGAGAGTTAACTGATTTTTCTATTAATTCGGTTTGGGTTTTATTACTTATACTGAAAAAGGATTGTGAAGTCCCACAGGTACTATTGCAAGGATATGAAGTAGGACTTTTATTTTTTGTTTGTTCTAAGCAACGCCTAGAAACCAGTCAATACATTGTGTCCATAATTCATCTATTTTGTATCCCTTGGAAATCTGGTGGCCAATTTATATCCTCATTTATATCCTCATAGTTTACATGACATAGATCTTCCTGTTATCCCAAAGGACTCATAGCAGGCTAACTCCCCTGTCCTGCTCGCCTTTATTCCATGGTCTGAGATGCCCATGATCTCACAGCATCTACATTGATCCCAATATACTCCCCTGCTCCATTGCCTAAGAATCAACTCAAGCAGAATCTGCCTACAGTTGTTTTCATTGAAACATGTGAGCCATACTCATATCCTCCATATCTCCTACCAAGAAAGAACACAGAGTGTTCTCCATGTCCCTGCCATATTCAACTAGAAAGTCAAACCAAAGAAGGCCTGAATCAGAAACCACTCTGAAGCCATAGCTCTCTCTCTTTTATTCAACTTGAAGATGCTTATGAATAGCTTCATATCACCTACTTGGTGATAAGATCTAAAAAAGCCTGTATCAGAGATTTAAAGTTAAACAGATATTCCTAGACCTGAGTTTCTTCTTCATACCCCATCTTGACTATGGCCACAATAACTCTTTTCTTCCTGTTGAACTCATCTTGTAAAATTTAAATGTCTTCTAGACAGGATTGGTGAAACCAGGTTTTGTTGACACCAAATTATTTCGACTGGAGAAACCTGGAACAATGTATAGGTAAATTCCAGACAGGATATTGACTGTTCAGAGGTTGCATCTGGCTTATCCTGGGACCCACTATTGCATACCACCTTCCTGTCTCAGTATGTGAGAGATGGTCCAGTTGTGTCCACTTCCAGTTTTTATCATGTTAGCCGAAGACTAGTGGCTAAGGGACATGGGGAGAACTAGGGCACAGTGGGAAGCAGTGGCTTTTGGGGCAAGGCAGATAATTTAGTAGTCCTACTTTAGATAATTATCTATCTTTTAGGATTCAGAGGCCTATTTGTAAAATGGAGTCATACCTACCTTGCCATGCTGATGTGAACATTAAACAAAGTTAGATGTGTGAAAATACTTGGCATATCATTGGGCATATGAATAAAAACAAATGTTCATCTTCCTTTGTAAATAGATACAGAGTCTAGTGAAAAAAAATTTTTAAAATAATGGAATACAGTAAGAATTCCATTATATTTATACAAATGTGATACTTACATATCATTGGTTTCACAAATGTCTACTCATGTAGCAGAATAGAATTAAAAAGAATCACAGCCTTTCTTTTCAGATCAGAGGTCATGATCAGAATAATTTTTCCATATTTTTATTGGTGCATTATAATTATATGTAATAGTGAGATTCATTGTTATATATTCATACATGCATATAATATAACAATATTATCTCCCCCTACCCCATCTTCTTTCTCTACACTGATAGAACAAATCTGTTACACTACTGATTTATTCATTTACTCTTTCAATTAGCAATTATAGAAGCTTGTTGCACTAGAGGGTAAAGATAAAGATAGATAAAGTACTGTCTCTCTGATTAAGATATTCAGATTCCTTGGTAATCAAGATGGAGACTTAACGAGGTAATTATTGTGCAAATGCCATAATGGGCTCTACAGCAGAGCTATGAATATAGCTACTCAAAAATAGAGGATTAGTCAGTGAAGTGGCACACACCTGTAATACCATGGGAGGCTAAGGCAGGAGGATTGCAAGTTCTAGGCCAACCTAGGCAATACAGAGAGATCCTGTTGCAAAATTAAAAAATGGTCTGGAGTGTAGCTCAGTGGTAAAGTGCCCCTGGGTTCAATCCCCTGTAAATCCTCCCACAAAAGAGGGGAGCGTGGCTAGGAATGTAGCTTAGTGGTAAAGCACTTGCCTGGCACAAGTGAAGCCCTGGGTTCAATCCTCAGTACTACAAAAAATAAATAACTAAGTAAAAAGTTTATGTTAAGTTAATGTTAGAATTGGGGAAACTTTTAGTGCATAAAGACAGTAGAATGAATCTCAAGAACAATTGGCAAATAAATTTTAGTTAAAAATCAGTTTTTGTATCTAAAAGTACAAGCAAAAAGCAAATAAACACTGAAATATTTGGAGCAGGTATAATAAATTGTACTACTCTTACTGTAAAAATAATTATACAACTTGTAAAATGTGATCTCATATAAAAATGGAAAAAAGGGCTTAAACTGACAATTTATTAAAAACATAAATGACTATTAAAATTATTGAAAAAGTATTTAATCTTTTTAGTCATAAAAAATAAATTAAGTAGAGACACTGATTTTCTTCAATATATTTTATTTTTAAAAACTTAAAATTAATTATGTGCAGTCCTGCCAAAAACAATAGGAAGATAAGTGCTCCCGTTTAACCATAAGGGATAGTTAAATAAGATATACCTAGGGCTGGCAATGTAGCTGAGTGGTAGAGCAAATGCTAAGAATGCCCAAGGCCTGAGTTCAATCCTCAGCATCACAGAAGATACCAAGAAAGACCCACAAGACATACTATAAAAGAGACATACTCAAAAAGAGAATTTCAAAGAATTTTAAAGATGTGGAAAAAACCTATACTGAAATATGAAATTCTCTGAATACAAACCTATATGAAAAAAAAATCCAATTTTAATTTTAAAAAATCAATGCCTGGAGAAACAGGAGAGAATACATGAAATGTTGGTTGTATTTAATGTGAGGTATTTGATATCCTATAGGCAATTTTAATTTTCTAATAAGGGGCATAAGTCACACTTATATTCTGAAAAGTTATGCATAATAAAACATTCTTAGACCACCATCATTGAACACATATTGATATCTGGAGGAGGTGGAGTGTGCGTCTGCTATGCCTGGAAATGGTCAGAACATACCTGGTGTTTTCCATTCCAGGCACTGCATTTTCAGGAGTAACATACAGAAACACTGCCATCTTTGGAGCAGAGTGAGCAAAGTGACTGAGGAAGTAGGTAATGATAACATGGATGAGAAGCAGAGAATATGAGAAATTAAGCTTAAGGCAAAGACGTTAGATGCTGTTACTTGTCTGTCTTCAAGTGTTTGAGCATCTATCATTGGGAAAGGAAGTAGAATTATCCTACTTTGCTTTGTAAAAATGGAGGCCTATTGTCTGAATGAACACTTTCATCCTTTCATTATCCATTACAATTGTAGAGCAGGGAGATCTCGGTCTTTGCAATAGTCCAGGATGGAGGGATTAAGGTTGTTATTCCTGGCTCATTACTTGGACCTCACTCCAAAGATTCAGTATTTCTCGTTAAGAGAGAGCAAGAGTGTTATTGATTGGTAGGTCTTAGATTGAAATTTGAGAGCATTGTATTCTAACCAACTTAATGAAAGAGGTGGCACATTATGTTTTTCATCAATTTAAATTTCACTATATTACAGATCTTGTTTGATATTTATTAAACTAGGAATGGAGTGTCCAAATGGAGGGAAAATAATTTGAGGTTTAAATTGTAGTTGCTGTATTATCAAGCATGACATTTACTCCTTGATTAACATTTTTTCCTGTAACTAAAGTCCACTATTTTGTATGCAAAGTTAATATCAGGTATTCTTTTAACCACTGATGTGGTATTTAGTAAAATCAGGGTGTAATTTTCACACATGTGAAGGTAATCTAAATTTTCTACCACATTCAGCCTCAATGATGCATATTTGACCATTCTCTGAAGCAGCTCCAGAAAGTGGATTCCAGATGTGTTCCCATATAGAATGCGCCTGTTTTAGATGTTTTATAATGTCGGTCCTTAAGAGAAACTGAGGCACAAATTGATTTAAAAACAAAAAATATTAGTTATGTTGATCTGAGTTGCAACTCAGGAGACAGATTCCAGTAGGTTGAACATGTGCTCTGGGGTCTTACACATTTCAAACAAGTTTTAAAAACAAAAACCAGAGTGAGGAGAGGGGTTACATCAATTTGTCAAGAGAGTGGGTAACTTAAAAATATGTAAGGCAGTTCTCAGAAAGGAGGTGGCAAAGGACAAGGAGAAAGAAATTCTTGGGACAAGAAGGGAGTTAGGGATGAGATGACCCAGGTGAGTATCTACAGAACTGAGAAGTTCCATTGGAATAAAACTAAGGCTCTCAGTATATGAACTCTTGGGGAACTCTTGGGGAAAGTATATACAGCTTCCACAAAATCTCTCATGTCCTCTCAGTCTAGTATGTAGGGACACCTCAATCTGCTGTTGTCAGTTTGATTTTTAATTTTTCTACAGTAATCAGTATGGATTTTCATATATTTGTCATTTCTAAAATGGATAACAATCTTTGAAATCAGGGAGTATAGTGAGTGTTTGCTCCCTTTTCTTATCAATTTATATTTTATTATCTTGAGAAAGAAATTCCTCTATAAACAATCTTTCCATCCCACTCGATTAACTTCTTGATAAGACTTCTTTATTTATTACCTTAAGAGATGTGATCATAATTTGGATACATTCTCCAAGACAGACAGTATGTTCTTCAGGAAAGAATATATTTAGCAATTTTAGTAATTTTTTTAAATTTGCATTTTCCTGCTTTTATATATATATATATATATGTATATATATATATATATATTTTTTTAAGCTAGGGCTATGATGGCCATCATATTCCACCACCTTTACTATCCTCATGCCCCCTCTCCACTAACACCCCTGTGAACAGAGTTCCTCCATTGTTCCCATGTCCTTCCCCACATTATGGATCAGTATCCACTTATCAATGAGTATATTCAACATTTGGTTTTCTGAGATTGGCTTACTTCACTTAGCATGATATTCTCCAACACCATCCATTTACCTGCAAATGCCATAATTTTATTCTCTCTTATCGTTGAGTATTCCTTTGTGTATATATACCACAGTTTCTTTATCCATTCATCTATCAAAGGGCATCTAGGTTGATTCCACAGTTTAGCTATTGTGCATTGAGCTGCTGTAAACACTGAAGTGGCTGCGTCACTGTAGTATGCTGTTTTTAAGTCTTCTGGGTATAGCCCCAGGAGTAGGATAGCTGGGTCAAATGGTGGGTCCATTCCAAGCTTTCTAAGGAATCTCCATACTGCTTTCCAGATTGGTTGTACCAATTTGCAGTTCCATCAGCAATGTAGGAGCGTGCCTTTTTCCCCACAACCTCGCCAACACTTATTGTTGTTTGTATTCTTGATAATTGCCATTCTGACTGGCGTGAAATAAAATCTTTGGGTAGTTTTGATTTGCATTTCTCTGATTGCAAGAGATGTTGAACATTTTTTCATATGTCTGTTGATCGACTGTATACCTTCTTCTGTGAAGTTTCTGTTGAGCTCCTTGGCCCATTTATTGATTGGGTTGTTTGTTTTTTTTTTTTTTTTTGGTATTAAGTTTTTTGAGTTCTTTATATATCCTGGAGATTAGTACTCTATTGGATGTGTGTGTGGCAAAGATTTGTTCCCAGAATGTTGGCTCTCTGTTCACTTCATTGATTATTTCTTTTGCTGAGAAGAAGCTGTTTAGTTTGAATCCACCCCATTTATTGATTCTTGGTTTTGCTTCTTGTGCTACAGGAGTCTTGTTAAGGAAGTATGGTCCTAATGGCCATACTACCCAAAGCGCTATATAGATGCAATGCAATCCCAATTAAAATCCCAGTGTCATTCCTTATAGAAATAGAAAAGGCAATCATGAAATTCACTTGGAAGAATAAGAGACCCAGAATAGCCAAAGCAATCCTTAGCAAGAAGAGTGAAACAGGAGGCATCACAATACCAGACCTTAAATTATACTACAAAGCTATAGTAACAAAAACAGCATGGTTTGGATTAGACAGAGGGGAATGCAGGAGTAGTAATGATAGAATGATAGTAGAATTATTACCTTTTGTGCATATATGAGTACATGATTGGTATGTCTCTATATCATGTACAAACAGAAGAATGAGAAGTCATATTCCATTTACATATGATATGTCAAAATGCATTCTGTCATGGATAACTAATTAGAACAAAAAAAATAAATTAAAATAAAATAAAGAAAAACAGGCCTAGAAATTTCATAAAACAGGCATATAGTTATATTATCTTACTTATTCATGTGATGTCCTACAATTTATCTCTTTCTTTCCAAGTGCTGAAGAATGCATTAGGAAAGAGGTGTTGATTGTGTGGTTACTCTTGACAACTTCATATTAGTGTTTAATAACTTCTGTCAGTTCTGAGCACATGCCAAAAAGGGGAGTCACAGAGAATATTTCTTCTAGTCCAGATGACATAAAATCAGTCTTTTCCTTTATGAATTCTCAAGTTCCTGAAATGTGTCCCTTTAAGCAACACATAAACAACATAAACAACAAAATCAAACCAGGAAGCTGATGCTAATTTCCTTTTGTTCCTAATTACCTTTGATTATGAAAGAGGAGAATGAATTCTTGGGTCCCTGAAACTCCATCCCCATACATCAGAGGTGATGTTGGGGAACCAATACTCTGCCCTTACAATGTTGGAGAAGATGTGTGGAAGATAATGACAACTAGTTTATTAACCCCTAGCGAACATTCACCAGTGCCAGGCTCTCTTCTTAGCACTTAATATAATGATACAGCTCATGTAATCCTAACCACCACCAGCTGAAGCATTGTGATCTTCCTCTCTACGGGTAAGGAACCTCAGGCCCAGGGCATTTAAGTTGCACAAGCACCTACAAGGGATAAATGGGTTAGCTAGCATCCAACGCAGGAATTCTGGCCCCAGAGCCCATATCTTAAGGCCCATATCTTACCTAGCATACCTTCCCACCTCTTGATAAAGTGAGCATTGGTATGGAATATAATCTTCCATATATTTCTTATATAATTCTCTTTAATCCTCACGTTTATTAGGTTGGAATTAATTTTATCCTCATTTCACAAATATGCAAACTAAAGTTTAGAAATTTCATTTGTTTTCTCCTATGACCTGTTGCAGCTCAGTGCTCCTTGTAATGACTGCAGCCCAAAGCCAGGCTTTGAGAACATGACAGGTTACAAAGAAAAGCAACCGGGATGAGTAAATTAGGACTCAAAGGGAAAGGAAAGATGTAACTATTGAATGAAACAAATTTAATTAAAAGCAAAGTACAATAAATAGGTCTTGTTAAGAAATATGTCTATAGTTGAATGATGCTAGAAAAATTGAGAGTCAAAGAATGGAGAAAAAACATGGACAATTGTTATTTGCATTTAGTAGGGTGTTATGCTAGGAAATGGATGATGAACTCTTAACACAGATAACAAACTGGCACAAAGGCATCATCTGGACTAGAGCCCTCATCTTCTGTACCTCACTGTGTTGATTTCAGTGTATTTTAATATCTGATAAGTCTAAGCCCTCCCAACCCTACCCAATCTCTCACTATTTTCTCTTGATTGTAGGTTTATCCTGGTTATTTTTCCATATCAACTTCTGAAACTATGCCTAGCACTAGAAAAGGACACTTCGGCAATTTTAATTGGAATGTATTAAATTTAAAGAAAATTTAGGGGAGCCAGGTGTGGTGGCTCATGCCCGTAATCCCAGCATCTCAGGAGGCTGAGGCAGGAGGATCACAAATTCAAAGCCAGACTCAGCAACAGAGTGACCCTAAGCAACTTCAATTTGTCTCAAAATAAAAAATAAAAATGGAAGGGGATATGGCTCAGTGGTTCAGTGTCCCTTGGTGCAATCCTTAGTACCAAAAACAAAACAAAATAAAAACAGGAAGAAAGTAAACTTAGGGAAATGGAGTTCTTTATGAAGTTGCGTCACCTTGTCCATTTGTCCACACCTACATTTGTGTCTTTCCAGAACGTTTTAGATTTTCCTCATGTAGGTTTACACATTTCTTATTAGGTTTCTTTTCTTGCTTATTATTGGTGTTATAAAAGTAGCTCTTTTCTGTTGTTTCTTTTTTTTTTTTTTTAACTAAGTACATAATTAAGAATGTGGACCTTACTTTCTATCTTATATAGCTTCAGTTTTCACATTATTCCTTTTCACTCCTAAACCTTGTGTATCCCAAAGAGTGTTTGTTTAATGGGAGTTTTTGTTTGTTTTTGAAAATTTTTTGTTGTTGTTATTGTTTTGATTTGTTTTGTTTGGGATGGGAGAAGTTTTTCTGGAGGTATTGTGGTTCAGACCAAGGACCTGGTGAATGTTAGGCAAGCACTCTACCACAGAGCTACACTCTCAGCCCAAATGACTCTGTTTTACACTTTTGCACATCACTTAAATATTGAGCTTTCTGGAAGACAACTATATTCTCATGTCTCCTTCTCCAGTCCATCCCAGGCTGTATCACATCTTACAACCTCTAGGAAAATGTACATATACTTTCAGAAGACTGATAGTGAAAAAGACAAATAACGTCTTAGTATCTTTATAGAAGTAAATTTGATAGTGTAGAATTACAGAAAAATAGCCACCATTGTAGTGTATTTTGTTTGAATTTTCTAAAATATTTTACACTTTTGTTCTAATATATTTTAATAACAGAACTCTATGATGGGATTTCTTAATGTTGAATGATCCTTGAAATCCCAGAATAAATAATGATGTGTCATTTTCTAATGTGACATTGGATTTTCTTTGGTTATATCGATTTAGGGTTTAGATGTGCATATTCAAAAGTGAAATTGCCTTGCATCATATATTTTATTGATTTTTATAACAAAAACTTCACTACAAAAGATAGAATTGTTGATTTTTAGCATATTTTTCTATGATTTAAAAAAAGCCTTGTGCAGAATTTATGTTATTTCTCTAATCTAGAAATATGCAATGACAAAGAGGGTGGGAAGGGCAACATTTTATTATGAACTAAATGCTCAAATGATAGGTTACATCAAGATTCTCACTTCTAGGCATCCTCCCTCCGCTGTGCAAAAGCTTTACACATGCTGGCTTCTCTTCATTTATATTTTCCCTGTTTCAAATACTGAAAATTTGGAGAGAAGAAGCATAGCTGACAGTTTTACTTAGTATACTGTTCAGTAGATGCAACTGCAGCTAAAACCATTTGGCTCAATTACCAACTTTTTTCCTGGATGAGATTGTACTAAATGTCTCCAAGTCTCAAACTCTGCATTTGAAATGAGGATAATAGCTACCTCATAGTGACATTTGTAAATTGCTTATGACAATACCTGGCACATAGTCATTGTTCAGTAAGTAGTAATAGAAGTTATCTTAGCAGTCATGCTTTTGAAAAAAAAAGACAAGAAGGCAAGAGGTAAGGGAATGTAGAACAGTTAGCAGACAGCAATGATGAGCCATAATCAGAAAATACTTTGGGAATCACTGGAGTTGAAGTTTGAAGCTTGCCTAAGTATATTAATTATCTACTGCTACATAACAAATGACCCCCCAAATTTAGCAGCATAAAACAACAGCATCCCTGGGTGGTTCTGGCTCAAAACCTCTCAGGATGCCTCAGTCAAACTGTGGGCCAAGACTAGTCATCTGAAGGGATTGATGGTCACTTTATTCACTTGGTGAATGGCGACAGGCTTCAGTTCTTGACCACATGGATACCCTCTCCCTAAAGTTATCCAAGACATGGTCTCCCCCATGTCACCCCCAAGTAGACAGCCCCATGTCCAAAATCTCATTTTTTATAACCTAAAATCAGAAGCAGCATGTCATAATTTCTGCCATAGCTTACTGGGGACAAAAACAGTATGGGAGTGGATGCACAAAAATGTAAATAGCAGGAGGAAGGGGTCATTAAGGACCATAATGGACAGTAACTTCCCCAGTAGAATTTGAGTAAATGGGAGGAATTTGGGAATTTGGTGGAAAAATTAAAAGGAGACAGTCTATAGCATGAATAAACTGTTTGCCATTATAATGGGCAACCCAGGCAAATGCCGATAGAATGCTCTAACTCAAGCAGGAAATGGAGAAGGTCAATGGGAAGGAGTGACCTTGCATACTTCTCACAGCTGTGCCAGGTGATTTTTCTGCCAGATTCCTAGAGGAAGAACATGGAAATATAATTCCTAAAACAAAAAGTGCCTCTCACTACCCATATGAACTTTTAGAGGAGTTATTAAGTTTTCTCAACTATAACTTCCACAACTTTTAAACAGGCTAAATAATTCCTCTCAAGTATTAGGAAAAGCAAAACTTTCCAGATGAATGTGAAAATTCATTATATAAATGATTTGTATTATTGGGAATGAAATGATAGGTATGAGGTAGTGACTGCCCTGAAAGAGAGAGAGAGAAAGAGAGACTCTGAGAGACTGAGACCCACTGTGCCTCACTTCTTCCTGACTCTGTATTCAGTCCTCAGTCCAGGGCCAGGCATACTGCAAACACCGAGGTACCCAATGCACATATTTTGAATTAATCATTCTGCATATGTTCGTTTGTGTGAATCTAAACACATTGACTTAGTTTTGAAAGCACAGAGGATTTTCTGCCTAAAGGCTGTGATATCTGTATCAACCATTAGTGACCAAATATGAGTTAAAGAATATTTTCAATTTTCCTGAAGCTGGTTTATTTCTGGCATAATCATTTCACTGATCAAGTTATTCCTCTGTTCACATGACATTACTTAACAGAAACACATGGAAAATATATGCCACCTGAATTTTTTTTCTCTACAAAACGTAAGAACAATACTACATGTAGATTTTTAACTAATAATAATGATGTTGATTAGAACCTATCTAGCAGTTTCTGGTGACAATAGCCTTTTATATTACTCATTTTTACTTATTTTTCACAGAAAGACCTTGTAGGCTAAATAACGATTGTCCTTTATTTACAAATAGAAGAAAGCAGGACTCTGAGGAACTGAGTTTTGAAGCATTAACGCTTAAATCCTTAATCATGACTAAATGCTTGACATTTGCTTCAAAACACCATGCAATCTCCACTGAGTAGTTTGCAATAGTTTTTGCCAGTTCATAATGCGCATCAGGATATTATCTCCTACCAGGTCTGGGCTTTGGGCACTCAACTAGTTATTATTTTGAAGTAATAAAATGTACTGACACTTCAGTGTTTGACCTGTTTGACCTCCTTATTTGTTAAATGGTCTACTGTACTTTGCATGTGTACTTGATTTCTGAGGCAGGTGGAGTGCACATGTCCATTTATTATCATTGGGGTGTTCTGTTGGGGACTAGGTCCTCCGTGTTCCAAACAAAGAATTGAGCAAGATACACACAAATTTATTGAAGGAGAAGCTTAGAAGCAGGAATGGAAGTTTCTAGGGAATATGCAAAGTACAAATTCATTGAAGGTGAAGCTAAGCACTCCATAAGGTAGATTGGAGTGTGCCCAGCAAGACAGAGGTTCAAGCTCTGATGTCTGGAAATTAACGTCTTATGTGCTGAGCTGTGAGGTGTTCTCTTCCCTTTATGGCCCAGATTGAAGTCCTTACCCCATTGGTGACTTTAGAAAACCTAATTAGAATACTGCCCACTATACCCTCATTAGTCATTTTAAAATATCGAATCTGTGGTGGGAGTTGTCATGGTAATAAGTCTTCAGTGACAGGAGTTGTCATGGTAATGGGACTTACATAAACAGGGACATGATTTGTCTCCCTGTCCTGTCCTCCAGTGGCATCTTTCTTAGCCACCTTGGTGTCCCTGAGTTCCTACCTAACACATTGTCACAACATTGCTTAGAGGTGGGTAAGCATTTTCAGCCCTGTTAGACTGCAGAAAGAGTCACAGCATGGATATGACATATAAATAAATGTAACAGGAATAAATATTCCCTAGAAACTTCCATTCCTGCTTCTAAGCTTGAACCAGCAGATAAAATATCCTGTAGATTGTGGGGAGGTTGCCTTCTAATTTTTTACCTAATGTGTAATTTACATGTTTAATTTTAAGTGCTCATTCAAAACTTAAAATGTAGCCAAATTTTAATATCTTCCATAACATTTCCCTTGAAAAGTGTTAGTGATGTTGTAAGCATTGTTTACTGGTGTTTAGGAGAAACAAATCAGGTTAAGGCGAGAGGAATGATGCCCTTTTCTCTCCTTAGCAGTCAAATCAAACCCTGATGCTTTTCTATCAATAGGTCCATGATCTCATGGACTAATGCCTTTAACTGTTTGAGAAAATCCAAAAAAAATGTGTTAATCCAAATTTAAATCTTTCTTTTGTGTCATGAAAAAAGAATAGCATTTCTATTATTCCCATCTGTTCCTTTGAATTGAAAAATATTTTGACAATGTGGCTATCATGAGCCTCTATGAGTGAAACTGTTCTTTTTTGCTCCCTGGCTACATCTTTTATCTTCTGTCTGTTCTTTCTATCCATGAATAGATTTGTAGATATAGTGTCTTATCATTATGTAATATTTGATGCTATTTATGTAAGCCATGGCTGGAGTGAGAATAAAAGCTGTTTCCCTATTATTAAGTTGGTGCTTCTATAGCCTATGCACTGGCAAAATTTCAAAATCATGCACCCAGATTTCTGGCCTGTTTCTTCTGAAAGGGTGAGGATGAAAATAGTGTTTGGGGCTTTGCTTGGAGGAGGATTCTGAAGGTTAATGGCTACTTCTCAGGGAGGCAGGTAGAAGACAGCATTGATCTCAAGTATTGGTTACCACCTCTATAGTCAGGGGGTGTGAGAAAGGGTTGGAAAGGGCAATGTCTTGCTTCAGTGTTCTGTGGAGAAGCCAGTGGAACATTCCTACTATGTATAGCTGAAGTAAAGTTCTGTTTGCCAGTAGGAAGTGTCAACAGATAATCTTTTAAAAATAAACAGAGAGTAAATGGTGCAAAATTTTAGCAATTAGAGAATTGGGATAAAGAGGCTGGTGGGAGTTCTTTGAACCATTCTTCAGTTCTATTGGTTGGTTTGAAATCATGTCAAAGTTAAAAGTTAAAAATGTGCATACACACACATGCAAATGCACATGTTTCTAAAGGGATGGCTGGGCAAAAAAATGTGGGCTCAATCTGTCAATACCCTAACAGAGCCAGCATGAACTCTGATTTCATAGGGAGCAGTTATTATTTGAACTCTGTTCATTCCTGTTCATTTGCTTTCCCAAAATGCACAAAATTACATTTTTTTAAAGAAAGAAAGAAGAAAAGGACAGGCTATGTTCTCTTAAGCTGACACCAGTTATCTTCTTCAAATAAGCCTTCTCTTCTTATTTTTATTTTTTTCTTTTTACTTTTTATTATTATTAGTTTTTTAAATTTAGCATTGGCAATTTGACTCAGGGGCACTTTACCATTGAGCTACATCCATAGCATTTATTATTATTATTATTTTGAGACATGGTCTTGTTGCGGAGGCTGCCCTCAAATTTCTGATCCTCTTGCCTCAGCCTCTGGAGTCACTGGTATTACAGACATGTACCACCATGCCAGGCCAAACAAATATTCTCTATCACAAGAAAAACAATTAAATTAAATTTTAAAACAGTTTAAAATATGTGAAAAAAATCCTCTCCCAATTTGGATAGCTATAGAGGATTTCTCCTCGCCTCTACTGTTTGGCTCTCAACAATTTCATGTACCTCCTCACAATCAGAAACTTGATTTTTCAAGTCAAATTTTACTTCATTTTCAGAAACTCCAACCTAAAGATGTTTGTCATTATATATTTTCAAGTGTTGGCAGTTAGTGCTTTGAGAAATGAAAAATGGAAACTGCCTCTAAGAGAAAAAAACACAAATATCATTAGTCTGATGATATATTTGACTTAATATGTTTAAAGTTTGAAGAACTTTGAAGTGAACTCAGTTTTGTACTCTTGCTCCACTCCCAACATAGATTTAATTTCCAAAAGCGCTTACTTGTTTAATCTCATTGAAGTTGAAAATAAAATGGTGGGTACCAGAGCCTGGAGAGAATGTATTGGAGAAAGGGATAGGGAGAGGCTGATCATGGGGACAAAATTACAGTTAGAGGAGTAGGAAGTTCTGGTGTGGGGTTGCACTGTAGGGTGACTACAGAAAACATAATGTAATATTGAAATACTGTATATTTCAAAAAGCTAGAAGAAAGGATTTTAAGTGTTTTTACCATAAGGAAATGATAAAAATTTGAGGAGACAGATATATCTAAACCTGATTTGAATACTACCCAGTCAATTATTGAAATATCATATGGTACTCAATAAATATATCCAAACTTTATGTTTTTGTATATTAGTTAAAAATAAATTTAATTCAAATTTCAAAATCTCACTAAATAAATTCTATATTTGGACTAAAGTTGCTAAGGCTTGATTTTTGAATTTCCTCCATACAGTATAGTTTAACTTGTTCATTTTTAATTAGCAAATTCCTCAAATCCTCACAAATATTATCTGAAAGTATATAAGACTGAATCCCTTGCTGCTGTTGTTTTCTTTATGTTGTTGTGCTCCTAATGATGATAATGATAATGATGATAGAAGTGAACATGTGCTCAGCATATTATGTGTATCAAGAACTATGCTAACCCTTGTTCACACATTATTTTTTTTTTTTTTTTTTTTTTTTTTTTTTTTTTGGTACTGGGGATTGAACTCAGGGGTACTCGACCACTGAGCCACATCCCCAGCCCTATTTTGTGTTTTATGTAGAGACAGGGTCTCACTGAGTTGCTTAGTACCTCGCCATTGCTGAGGCTGGCTTTGAACTCGCGATTCTCCTGTCTCAGCCTCCCTGAGTGCTGGGATTACAGGCTTGAGCCACCGCGCCCGGCTTGTTCACACATTATTTGATACAGCAATAAGGTCAACACTATTATCATGCTCGGTATTAGGAAGAGGTTTCAAAGTGTAGATAAGTTGCTAACTCTTCCAAAGATCTTCAATATTTTGTGGTGTTGTTGTTTTGTGCTTTTTATGTGTGATGATTAACATTTTAAAAAGTGGCATAGCTTTTTCAATAAGTGACTTACTCAAAAACTTTCAGCATTCTTAAGTGTGCTATAGGTGGGCACTTTTAGGGGAAGTTACATAGAAAACATTAAAGTCAAGATCAAATGACTTGTAATAGAAATTGTCGAAAGGAATCATGAATTGGATTTTAGACCTTACAAATTACTGTTTTACTACATTTTCCTTTTGATATTATGCTCCAGCGAAAATTAGATTTGTAGTGGCTGATGTATCTAATTTATAGAATGATCATGAAAATCAAATTAAACAATGACTATGGTTGGAAAATATCAAAGTACTCCACAATATGACAGCTAGTATTATTATCTATCTATCTATATGTCTATCTGTTTTTTTTATTTCATATCGTGAATCAGATTTTTTCATAAAGGATTTTAATCTTCAGTTCCATAGACAGCTTAGTGGAATAAAGTGGTACTGTAGGTGAGTAAGACCTGGGGACAAAAGGATAAGGAGCCAACTATGCTGTATCTGGGAGAAGAGCTAGTGCAAAGGAAGTGCCTGGTACAGATGAAGAGCAGAAAGAACAGCCGTGAGGCTGGAGCAAAGTGAGCAAGAGAAAAGAGGCACCAAATGGGGTTGGAAAGGTAGACAGAGGTCTTTTACGTGACACCTTGTACAATGTTGCCTCCGATCCTAAGTGTGGTGAGTGTATGGAGATATGTATGAGAGAGTGGCATCATGACAGAGTGGCTGTCATTTTCAAAGATTGCTCTAGGAATCTTCCTAGTCCTCCAATAACAGAAAACACTCCCAGCCCCCAATGTTATGCCAACCTCTATCTTAGAATTTCAGATAAGTATTTAATGTCATTTAACTCTAAACCCCTTAAGTAGCTTGTATCATGTTTATGTTAAGTTTTCAAAGTGATATTGTGAGAACACATTTTCCATGTTACAGTTTTTATATTTCTTACCTCATATATCCCCAAATCAAATTTTATCCAAAACTCAACCACAAAATAAACTTGAAAAGTCTTAACTAAAGTATTTGTTAAAATACCTATACTCTAACTCATGTGCTTTGATTGGTTCATTTGCTTAAATTTGAGACCCTGTGTTAAAGTACAAGTCTGGCTTCCTGACCCACATCAGAACCCAAATAACAAATCAGGAGATGATGGATGTCGCTGGAGGCAAGGATGCTGAGAGCAGCAGAAGTGACAGCTGACTGGCAGAAGGCAGAGACACTAAAAATGGCATAAAATGACACAAAAGCTCAGAAAACATTAGAAATCAGGACCATCTAGCCTCACAGGCATTGCTGTCTTAGCAAAATAGTGTTGTTTTCAATAATGACCTTGAATCATGAGGAAGAAGTTGCATTGTTTTGGATACAATTGTGTAAGAATGCAGAGATTATGTGGGGATTATTTTAGGTTTTTCCCCCTAATGGTGAAAATAAAATACAGTGTTAGCTCTTAGCAATAAATACATAATCTAAGAAAGAAGTTAATATGAAATTATATTTCTTTTTTACTTATTTTTATAATTATTAATACATATTGAGTGTACAGATTAATGGATCCCTCTGTGACATGCACACATAATGCTTCAATCCTGTCCACACTCCCTTTGCTCTTGCTTGCTCTCCCTTCTCTCCTCCCACCATCCAATTCCCTTTGCCTTTCCTAATAGTCCCTCTTCTATTTCCTGGTATTTTTTTTTTTTTTAACTTTCACTTTCCACATGACAGAAAGCATATTTGTCTGGCTTATTTCCCTTAACGTGACAATCTTTGGTTCCATCTCTTTTCCTATAAGTGACCTAATTTTCTTCTTTATGGCAGCATAATATTCCATGGTACATTTATACCACATTTTCTTTATCCATTCATCTGTTGACAGGCACCTAGGTTGATTACATATCTTGGATATTGTGATACTGGATATTTTGAATAGTGTCACAATAAATATGTTGAGCCCTCTTGTCAAAAACTACTAATAGATAAAGTACTTACCTTTTTCTCCTTTTGGAAATCAGGTTTAGTGCAACATAATGTGTCTCTGAAATTAATCTTCTATGGAGTCTTGCTAAATGGAGGTGTGTGTTACAGACAGCCTTTTTCTGTGTGTCTGATGTGTAGTTTCATGTCTTAATGTTAGTACGCCCCACCAAATTCATATGTTCAAATTCTAACCTCTCAGATGATGCTCCTAGGAGGCAGGAGCCTTTGGGAAGTGATTAGATCATGATGCTTCTGCCCTTATTTATTGGATTGGTGCTCTTAAAAAATGAGGCTCAAAAGAGGTATCTTCCACCGTGGGTGGACACAGCCAAAAGTCATCCTCTGTGAACCAGATAGTGCATCCTCACCAGCCTTGTGCTGACAGATTAATTTTAGACTTTCTAGAACTTTCTAGAACTGTGAGAAAGAAACTTCTGTTGTTTATATGCCACCCAATTTGTGGTGTTTTTTGACAGATTAAAACAGATACACCTCTTTTCCATTTGGGAGCATATGATTTAGAAGTCTCCCATATCCTTTGTAATTCAAGATGATTGGTTTCAAAGCTTCTGTTGTAACTCAAGGTTAATTCCAATATATGATGATTTTGAAACTTCTCATTTTCTAATTTTCCCATGGTTTTCCATTTTAACAATGATTGTGAGCCTTGTAAACTTACCAAAAGCTATTTATAGAATAAGGAATTTTATTTGGCTATTTAATCCTTAGTGCATACCATTTAAATCACCAGTACTAACAGCAGTATCTACAAGATTAATCATTGTTTTTACTAGTTGGTAACCGGTCCATTTTCTGACTCTTTGGCTGTTCACTTTTGCACTTGGCAAAAGAAAATTTTAATCAGAGAGGTAGTCTAGGTTTTGTTTTTCAGTTCCTACTGTCAATAAACATGTTAATAATTAAAGTAAAATGTTTAAGGTGTTTGATGGCAGTAAGCTGTTGGGCCAGGAATCCCAAAATTTTGTGTGGCTACTTATCATTCTGGGACTGATATGCCAGATGAATAACATAATATGAATCAAAATGCAGATTTAGTGATGGTTATGAAGAGACTGAAATTGCCAGTCCAGGATATAGGACAAAGCAGAGCACACACGTTAAGTCTCAAGTCTAGGACCTTTTTTCCTCTCCCAGTTGAAAATATTTGCACACTAGTCAGCTTCATGTTAAAAAAAAAAAAAAAAAAAGACATAGAAAGGGAAGATCACTCACATGCACAGCAGGCCAGGTATAATGGAAAAGAAGTATATCCATTTATACTTGCTGGAGACTTTTTGCTTTTTCTTAAAGAACCCCTATTTTAAGGCTAATTATGGCAATTTAGCTGCTACCGGGTGACTTTTTTATTTCAACGTAATTCTGACTGGAACCATTGTAAACATTTTAAAGCTGAACACCATGGGGAATCCTAGTGACTGAAAAGAGTCTATAGGCGAATTACTCATTAGACTCCTTTTGGTGGCTCCTTGAGAACTGTGACAGTCTAAAGTTGTGACTGCATAATGATTCCTAGTCTATAAGCAAGGAATATCATTGAAGGATTTAAAGATAGCTCCTACATGTTAGGCTGCAGTTGTCTGATTTCAGAGTAGAGTAAGAGAATGTGGTAGTACCACTGTAGAGGAATTTAGGGAAGTAGAGCAGAGACTCTACTGGGGTACATACCACCAGGCTCTCAGTGATTGACATCTGATATTAGTTATATATTTTCACATCACTAATGCTGATGAAAGGGGCAGTGGCACAAGAGTTTGAGCCAGAAACAGATTATTATACACTTGTTTTGCAAATGTTCTAAGTCATGAATTCTGAAAGCAACTACACAGAGAGCTACATTTCATTTAGAGAATTCAGTAAATACTTACATACAATCCAGGAGTTATCCTTGATTCCTCTTTGCTTTCACATTTGTTTTGCTCACAGGTTTCCTATCTCAGTCAATGGCACTACTTTACCCAGTTGGGAAAAAAACAGGAGTGCCCCTTTGCACATCCTTCCCTCAGCATGCTCAGCAAACTTGGTCTATTACAGCTTCACAACATATTCCAATTGCAACCACTTCACATCATCCTTAATGCTAATGTGCAAATCCACATCACCACAATGTGGTGCTTCTATATTCGCCCTGTTCCTGCCCTGATAATCCATTCCCAAAGTACTTACTGCTCCTGATTTTTTTCATTTATTCTTTTCAGTTATACATGACAGTATATTTTGACATATTTATGGAGTATATCTTGTTCTAATTAGGATCCCAGTCTTATGGTTGTACATGATGTGGAGATTTACTATGGTATATTTATATATACACATAGGAAAGCTTAATCAGATTCATTCCACTGTCTTTCCTATTCCTGTACCCTTTCCTATTTCTCTTCCCTTCATTCCCATTTGTCTAATCTACTGAACTTCTATTCTTCCCCTCTCCCCTTGCTTGTTGTGTGTTAGCATCCACGTATCAGAGAGGACATTCAACCTTTGGTTTTGGGGAATTGGCTTATTTTTCTTAGCACAATAGTCTCCAGATCCATCCATTTACTAGCAAATGTAGACTTTATTTATGAGAGCAGTTTTTGTTCACAGCAAAATTGAGCAGGAATTACAGGGCTCTTCCGTATTCCCTCCCCACACATATGTGGCATGCCGTATTTCCACATCCCCCACCACAGTGGCATATTTGTTACAGACAATGAACTACAATGATGCATTATTGTCACCCAAAGTCCATAGTTTTACATTAGGGCTCACTATTGGTGTTATACATTCTATAATGACATGTATCCACTATTGAGGTATCATACAGAGTAGTTTCACTGCCCTGAAAATCCTCTGTGTTCTGCCTATTCATCCTTCCCTCCTACCAAATCTTGATAACCATGGTCTTTTTATTGTCTCTATAGTTTTGCCTTTTCCAGAAAGCTCTATGGTTGGAATCACAATACGGTGCTTTTTCTAATTCGCTTCTTTCACTTGGCAGCATGCATTTAAAGTGATTGCATGTCTTTGTGGCTTGATAGCTCAATTCTTTTTAATACTGAATAATATTTCATTGTCTAGATTAGGAGTTGAAGGAAATCTTGGTTGCTATAAAGTTTTGTCAATTATGAATAAAGCTGCTATAAACATCTATGTACAGGTTTTTGTGTGAAAGCAAATTTTCAACTCATTTGCATAAATACCAAGTAGTGTGATTGCTGGATTATGTGGTAAGAGTATGTTTAGTTTTTTAAGAAACAGCCAAACTATCTTCCAAATTTACTGTACCAGCAATGAATGAGAGTTCCTATTGTTCCATATTTCTGCCAACTTTTGGTGTTCTGGATTTGGGCCATTCTAATATGTGTATAGTGATATCTCATTATAGTTTTAATTTGCTTTTCCCTGATGACACATATGTAGAACATCTTATTTGCAATCTTTATATCTTCTTAAGTGAGCTGGCTGCTCAGATCTTTTGTCCAGTTTCAATTAGATCTTGCATTTTCTTATTGAGCTGTAAGAATTCTTTACAGCTTTTGGATAACAATCCTTTCTCAGACATGCTTTTTGAAATTATTTTTTTCTAGTCTGTGGCTTCTCTTATCATTTGGTAGTGTCTTGCCCAGAATAGAATATTTTAATTTGAATGAAGTTTAGCTTACCAATTATTTCTTCCTTAGATAATGCCTTTGGTGTTGTCCTTTATTATCTTCTGGGAGTTTCATAGTTTACCATTTTATATTAGGTCTATGGTCCATTTTGTGTTAATTCTGGTGAAGGGTGTAATGTCTGTTTTTAAAAACATAAATCATATGGTATTTAAGTCAGCTTTTTTGGTCACTGTGACCAAAAGACCTGAAAAGAACAATTAGAAAGGAAAATTTTATTTTAGGTCCTTGTTTCAAAGATCTCAATCCATACCTCTGGGCCTGGGGTGAGGCATAACATTATGCAGGAATTCCATGGAGGAGGAAAGTAGCTCAGGGCATGGCAATCAGAAAAGAGAGAGAGAGAGAGAGAGAGAGAGAGCTCCTCTCACCATAGACAAAATATAAACCCCAAAGGCATGGCCCTTGGAAAGGAGGAATGACCTATCTCCTCCAACAGTTGCTACCCAGTAAATCCCTATGGATTAATCCACTGATGAAGTCCTAACTCTCATAATCTAATCTTCACCTCTGAATGTTCTTGCATTGTCTCACACATGGAGCTTTTAGGGAACACCTTATATCTAAACCATAACATATGGAGTTACTCCCTTGTTTAAAAACCCATCACTGATAGTCTGAGGATGTAGCTCAGTGGCAAATTGTCTAGTATCCATGAAGCCCTGGGTTCAATCTCTAGCACTAGCCCCCCAAAACAAATAAAAACCAAACACCGCTGCAGCAAAACACCTCCACTGGGTTTCCTTTATGTTTAGAATGAAACCTCTTCATAATAACCCATGATTCCTACCTAACCTGACTATTTTCCATAGCTCCAAAATAATGTGGTATGTATGATTCCTTCCTTCTGCTGCAGTAGCTTTCCTTCTGCCTCTTGGACATGCACAGCTCATTCATAGCATATGTTGAAGTGGGATTACAGAGCCAAGAATCTGTAGTTAGCAAATAAGCCTGAGCAAGAATCAAATGACCAAATACTCTGGAAGGTAAATGAAGGGAATTCCAAGGTAACTGACTCAAATGACATCTTCGAGTTTTGTTAAGTGGGGAACAGGAAACTAAAAAGGTCAGAAACTGAATTAATTGGTAGCTGCCTAAGAACATAAAGAGAGCTGGTCTCATTCCTCTCTCTCCATGATGCTCTTCACCAGGAGTTTTCCTGAACTGTTCTGACACAAGTCTGTCTCTGGCACAACTTACAAAAATGTACTATGTGGGCTGGGGGTGTAGCTCAGTGGTAGATTGTATGTTTAGCATGAGTGAGGGCCTGGGCTCCATCTCCAGAGCCAAAAAGAAAAAGTATGCTATGAAAGGAACTAAATGGTATTTAGGTTCTCTTACAGAAGATATCAATACTGGAACCAAGAGTCCCAGCTTTTGTTTTGCACCTTATGAAGATTGTTACACTGTTGCAGTAATATTTCTCAATGATGTCTTCATTACTCCTTCAGAAATTGGTTCCACAATATTAAATGCTATTTTCTAATGAATAATGTTACAATAATGTTACAATGCAGCTTAGTTCTGTTGAAAATAAATTCACCATTGAATCCCTGGAAATGACTTATGATTCTATTCTGGGCCAATGTAAATAGCATTTTATTGTTCCTTAAATTCAACAATATTATGTATTTAATACTGTTTCCAGAAAATAGTATATATTTGAACATTTGTATGGAATGCCTACTTGATAATGGCAATGTTATTTATATCTTATTGAGAAGATATACCTAGTTCTGTAGAAAACCAATTTATGCATAACATTTCATGTGACTCTGGTGCCAGCTAGTGGCACCAATTATATATGCTTTAAAAGGATAACTTCTTTTTTTAAAAAAATAACAAAGAACAATATGGTCTTGTTAGGATTAAGAAAAATTACTTAAGATAAAAGTTGGAAACATTTACCTGCTCTATTGGGAAGAACCTACAGATTGTATATAAGAATGGATATCTAAAACTTTCTATCATATGTCAATTTCTACCTAGTTGCTCTGTACCTATATTGTGATTATTTTGTGTCTGTTGGTCTTATTGTATTAGAAGGTTATTGAAATATGGATCATGCTTTCATTTCTGTATATCACCATGCATCCTATGAGCTGACAATTAATTAATTAAAACATAAAGAAATATTCCTTAATAATAAAAGAATGCCAAAAAAAATCATTGCCATATTTCATTTACCACAGTCCTTGACTCTTTTTTTTTTTGGAGAGAGTGGTAGTTACTGGGGATTGAACTCAGGGGCACGTGACCACTGAGCCATATCGCCGGTCCTATTTTGTATTTTATTTAGAGACAGGGTCTTAGTACCTCGCTTTTGCTGAGGCTGGCTTTGAACTTGTGATCCTCCTGCTTCAGCCTCCTGAGCTGCTGGGATTACAGGCATGCATCATCATGCCCAGCTTAGTACCTGACTTTTGAAAAAAATTATTCAGAAGTTTCAGTGCTAAGTCTTGACCTAATTATTCAGGAAAATGTTTTAAAAACTTGGAAATCTAAGTTGTTTTTGTTGTTCTTGTTTTTCTTTCCTATTTTCCTGTTTGTTTATTTGCAGTGCTAGGGATTGACCCAGGGCCTCAAGCATGCTTGGAAATAGCTTTTCCACTGAGCTATACCCTCAGCCCTTTTAATTTTTTAAAATTTTGAGACAGAATCTTGCTAAATTGCCCACACTTGCCTCGAACTTGTGATCCTCCTGCTTTAGCCTCCCAAGTAGCAGGGATTACAGGGGGGATCACCACAGCCAGCCATCTAAGTGTTTTTGGTATTCAAGAATCCCCTAGATAAGTTAGATACCATAGATCTGCTTAACCATTAGCTGTCTCAAGAAGCTCTTCAGAAATGACAGGAAATGACACCGAGACCAGCACCTCAGGTCCAACTTATCAGTTATATTATTTTAGCCATTGAGATAGTAATGATCAAATGGGAAGAATTTTAAATTTCAATTAATTCAGAGTCTTCAAATGTGTAAAAATACACACACACACACATACACACACACACTTTGTGTTGTCTATAATTGATTTTCCTCCTCAGAAACCTGTTTGAAGGACAGGTTTCAATGAGTATTCTCTACATGCTGTCATAATTTAGATCATCAATTTAGATAACTCAGTCACTTTTGGATGATCACATTTTCTGTCTTCCTCGGACTTTGCTAGCAGCTATCAAAGAGTGGTTTTGGAGTGGAGCTTCAGGTATTGGAGTTTTGTTTATATGATCTATGTAGTGGAGAATGAGAGCCTGACATCCACAGAACATTTTCTGGATCCTGGTAGATTTCTGCTTTAGACAGATTGGCATGGTCTGCCCCCAGGACTGCTACAGTACCATTCCCTGGCACTCACTGTTGGGTTTTGTCTTCAGACATTTGCTCTCAGCCTGAAATCCCTCCATATCTGCAGCCTTTGTCTTAACCTCAGGCTTCTAATCACCTACTAGTCCTCTCAGGACCTGTGTGCCCTTGGCTACTGAGACTTGCCGCCAATCCTGCTATGCCTTGCCTGCAGCATATAAGCCTTGGGAAACATTGCTTTAGGCTCATCCTTCTTGCTAATGCCCATCTGATACTGAAGATCATTTGTTAGGCTTCTTGTGGGGCTAGCTACCTCAGAGGCTTCCTCTTACTTTTTTGGACAATTCCGTCACTCCCCCTCACCCTCTTGAGGTTTTCACCCAGAGGAGAAAAACCATCTGCTGAACTCTGCATCTTAACATTGTTTCTTTCCCTTCAGGTTACAAAGGGACGTGCCTTTTTTTTTTTTCTTAAATATCACATACTAGTTATTTCCACCCTTCAACAGAATGAAGAAAATTTCTATGACCTATCTTGCCAAGCTTGGCTCTTGATATATTGATATTGACATACAACAGGAGCATAAAGCATTTCAGTGTCTTCCCTTCCCTAATGAGTCATGCTTAGGAAAGGAAGACTGCAATAAAATTGAAATTGAATAGGAAGTGAAAACACGCCTTAATATTTTCAAAATGTTATCTTTGTTACCTCTGGATCAATGGTTGTGAACTCTGACTGCATATTAAAATCAATGGGGTCCTTTAAAAATAAAATTAATGCCTAGATAGAACAGAGAAGGTTTGAGAATATCAGGTGCCGATCAACTTGATGCTGGAAGAGTTTACGTGAATTGCTCACTACCACTTAGTAAGTCAGTTCCCCTTCCCAGCTTGGTGCTCTGCCTTCCTCCAACACTGCCAAGGTGATCTCCATGCTTAACAGCTATTTTTATTCCTAATTAAATATATAAACCAAACTTGCAATTTATAAGTAATACTTATACTGGAATGTGTGTGTGTGTGTGTGTGTGTGTGTGTGTTGCATTTGTGTGTCCATAGTTTACATGTAACCTTCATGGAAAAAAAATAAATGTTTTGCCAAGCATGGTGGTGCACACCTATAATCTAAGGGACTCGGGAGACTGAGGCAAGAGGACCACAAGTTCAAAGCCAACTTCATCAACTTAGTGAGGTCCAAGGAAATTAGTAAGACTGTGTCTCAAAATAAAAATTATATAGGGCTAGGGATGTGGCTTAGTGTTGAAGTGCCCCTGGGTTCAATCCCTGGTACAAAAAATAGTGAAGTTCTCTCAGGATGCCTATGCTCTAAGGGGAAAGTTCTTGTAGGAAAATGGCCCATGTGCTCATTCTACAAAGAGCTGATCCCTGCTGTTTGCCAGTGGTTGTGGAAAGCAGCTCATTCTTCTAATCATACCAGCACTGCCCCTTTGCCCTTCCCCCCCTTTCCTCTTCCAACTCCACAAAACACTTTCACACTCATTTTCACAGATATCTCAAGCTTGTGTTTTTCTTGCAACCTGTGAGAAGAAATTGGATAGTTGAGCAAACATATACAACTTGATTTTTTTTCACTAATACCAGAGATCCCTAAATCCTATGCCAAAAATCTGAAAGCATGGAAACACAGTTCGTAAAAACCATCCACTTCTAATTACTTCTAAAGTTTGAGGTGCTTTCTAGCTCCCTATACCATGTGTTTCGGAGTCTCCTTTTTCTCTGATTCATATTCCTCAGCCTTTGCCTACTGCTTCCAGAATTGTTTGGGGGGAAAAGTTTGAGGTATATTCCCCATTCATATTCTGTCTTTCCCCACTCTTCTCTTTTCTCTTCCTCTTCTTCCTCCCTTCTTCCCCCTCCCAATCCCTCTCTTCCACTCTCCTTCCCTCCCACCTTTCCTCTCTTTCTCCAAATACCAAGGGAGCTTACAGCTATTTATTTCTATGTGACTAGCCAGTAATTCTTGCAAAATAAGACTCCCCAGGCTGTCAGAAATCCAGCAGCAGGCAGCCCACCCTCTTTCTCCAACTCCGCTGTCTAAAGGAATTCTCCTGCCGGGGAAAGAAGAAGCATAGTATATTGACTACTAGTTTCTTTCTTTATCTTCCTGTTTTTAGCTATGAACTCTGTGTTATATGTAAAAAAAAAAAAAGCACTGTGGGTTTTGTGCTTCCTCAAATGAATACAGTTTTAATTTACCAACTTGGGAAAAACAAGCAGCCTTCTAAAAATAGTGTTGTTGTCTGCCAGGTGTGGTGGCACATGCCTGTAATCCGAGCAATTTGGGAGGCTGAGGCAGGAGGATCCCAAGTTCAAGGCCAGCCTCAGCAAATTAGGGAGACCCTAAATAACTTAGCAAGATCCTGTTTTAAAATTTAAAAAAATTAATAAAGTGCCAGGTATATGGCTCAGTGGTAAAAATATCTCTGCATTCAATCATCAGTACCAGTAAATAAATATAGTATCATAGTCAATAAAGAAGACCTGTTCTGCAGGATTTTGTGTGCAGAAATCATTGGGAGATATAACCCCATTCCTTTCTGGACACCCTTGCTCTGTCTATTCCAGCTATAAATATACACATCTACTTTACATGAAAAACCCAAGTATTTTTTTTCTGGTTTCTCTAGGAGAAAATGTTTCAGAGGAGTAGAAGGGTGTCCTGTATTTCATTACTGTTCACTGCTCATGGAAGTGGCTGTGACCTTCTAGGAAGTGCTGCTGGTGACTAGGGTCATTATGACATTTGTTCAGGTTCTAGAGAGAGAGTTGTTATGGGGCAGACAGCTCAGAAAACACAAAAAGTCCTGGTGATGTCCAAATTGGAGAGTCTTTATTAACCAGCCAGTCCCAGTGATGTCTTTATTAGCCAGCCTGAGACTATTCCCTACAAGACCCTGCAGGGAACAGCACCAAGACAGAGCATTTCAGGGTATTTAAAGGCAAAAACCACATCATTATTGGCATACCTGCAAGCAAGCAGGAGTCCAGAAGCTGAATTGAGCTGTTAGCAAAACAATGCCTATGAGGCAATGCATACATTCTGTGCACATTTGGTACTTTCCATACTCATTTGTACCTGACAAATTTGGTACTTTCCATGATCATTTATAATTGATAAATCTTTGGGTTCAGCACAGGGTCATAAGGAACTAAAATGGATGCCTTAGCTAAGACAGAGTCACTCATGCTAACCTAGTCCACAAGAGAGTCACTAATGAAGGTATTGGCCAGATTGTTCACATCCAAAGATTTTGTTTCTCTGTTTTTCCATTTCCAGCCTGGATGTGTAAATACTACTGAAGTGGACATTAAGAAGTCATCCAGAATGAGAAACCCACACAAAACAAGGAAGGTAAAATGTTTGTTGTGCTGATATTGGTTGATAATGTGTTGCACTATTCACACCCGGAAACCACAGAACACATTTGTCCTTTTCAAAGGGCCTTTCGGCTCTTACTGGTCTTCAGATCCTCTCTTCTTAGGAATGGTCTACCCAGTGTCCCAAGGTATAACAGCAGTGCTGACTGGCTCTGCCTGACAGGAGGGTCAGGAAAACTACTGACCCCTCCACTCTTGCTAAAGGCTTAGGAAAGGAAGCTAGAGGTTATGAGAAAAAGGGATAAGAGTGAGGGTATTTTTAGATAAAAGTCTGAGGAAAGGGAGACTCTAAAAGGTATCTAGTTGGAGAAAAAGTGTAAGGACTCCCTTTTAGCATCCAAATTGTGTGACACAACCATAAGTTAAGAGTAGTACTTCAGGGGGCTGGGGTTGTGGCTCAGTGGTGGAGCGCTTGCCTTGCATGCGTGGGGCGCTGGGTTTGATCCTCAGCACCATATAGATAAATAGTAAAGGTATTGTGTCCATCTACAACTAAAAAAAAAAAAAAAATTAAAAAAAAAAAAGAGTAGTACTTCAGTGTTTGTTCTGAGAAATGCCTAAGGGAAAACTATTTGGAACTCAGTGACATTTTAAATAGCCTTTTGAAGCTGGGCATAGTAGGGGCATGCCTGTAAACCCAGCTACTCCAGAGGCTGAGGCAGGAGGATGACAAGTTCTAGATAAGCCTGGGCAACTTAGCAAGAACCTGTTTCAAATTAAAATAAAAAGCACTGGGGATATGGTAGAGCACCCCTTCATTCAATCTCCACTATCTAACAAAATAAATAGCCTTTGAAAACCCGTAGCTGTGACATCTGCATAGTTTATTTATTTATTTATTTATTTTTTATTTTTTTAAGTTGTCAATGGGCCTTTATTGCATTCATTTATATGCGGTGCTAAGAATTGAACCCAATGCCTCACACATGCTAGGCAAGTGCTCTACCACTGAGCCACAACCCCAGCCCCATCTACATAGTTTTAAAGTAATCATACACAAAGAAAACATTTTTATTAATTCCTTTAAAGATTTTGATACACATACGAATTTCTAGCCTATAGCAAGCATTCTGAGGACACAGTCCACAGGTTGGCATGACCTGAAAAAAGCATCTCTCAAAGGTCACGGCTTTCTTTTCCGTGACTTTTTCCTTATATAACTATAGCATTTTCCAGAATAAGTGTGCTTGCAGTAGTATAAACTAAAATCAAAATAAATGTTTTTTGTAGTTTTATTTCATGCAGGCTTTTTTTTTTTTCCTATCCTTTGATATATAACATCACGTTCAAAGGTCCTAATGTGGCACAAGTACCTGTTTTTTTTCTTTTGAGGCAGTTTACCTTGATATTAGGGAAAAGGAAGCCATGGGAAAGTGCTACACAACCAATTTAGACATGATACTCAAACATTTTGCCCCTAAGGACTCTGGAGAAAGAGGCAAAACCTGGCTGCTTGTCTCTCTTGCGGTTGACTCTAGACCCAGCTCTTCCATCCTCTGCACACACAGCATGTTGTGTGTGCCAGGTATTAGCTCAATGAATGAGATTCAAAAATGCAGTCAGCTCTCTACAAAATGCAACAAGCCACCTTCTTCCTGAATTATGAGGAGTTATCCTTTAAATACCTTTCTGTACATGATGTTTTCCCCAACAGCCACCAAATCAGACATGCTCTGATTCGGAAGAGTAAGGATACAAATTAACAAGACAGAACTTCACCATGATAAAGTGATCATTCACCGTTTCCTTTTAGCACTATATTCAGTATTGGTTTCTTACCTGTGCTTCACTGGGCATCTTTCTTGAAACTTTGAAAAGTATTCCTATACAAATTTGCTCTTCATATACCATTGGGATTCATTTGATGATGGAAAGAAACTTCAGGCATCACAAGTTGAAGTGCTATAAAGAGAAAGACTCCTTGAGTGTTAACTGATTTGCATAGGATGATATCTAATTCCCAGTTAGTCATTAATGGTAGAATTGAAAGGCCTAACTGTAGAGCTGTGTAGCCTCAAAATTTGTCACAGAAAAACAGAAGTTCTGAAAAAAATCCAATAGTATACTTACCAATAGTATACTTAGCATGAATACCATTGTTTTCTGCAATTAGAGAAAACTGATTTTCTCACTTTTTGATCGGTATAGTTTTTTGTGGACATGAGTGTTGAATTTGCTAGAATCTTCACAGATAGTGAAGACATTGTACATAGAAGGCTTCAGGACTCTAAGACCCTTACTTATTTGTCTATTAGAATTGTTGAATTATTTCCCAGTAGAGATAATTTGACATGATTATCAAATATGTGAAGAGAAGACTTGGTTGTATAGTTTTGCAGATACTTTGTGTTAGGTCATATTTATATGTCATAACCCAAATAAGGATCCAATAAGTCACTGAAGTAATAATCTAGTTTATGTGCCTAAAGAATATCAGGGTTATTTTTACATTTTACTTTGGGATGTTGCATGTAAGTACTGAGTTTCAAAAATGTTTATTAAATATGTAAAGAGAAGGGTTAGGTGTATAGCTGATTCAAGATATTTTTAAAAACCTGGGCTTGATCAGTATTCAATCTCACTTCTTAACTTTAATAAGCTTTACTGAAATCCAACAGAATAGTTAATACGTATTTCCTCAAGTCTCTAAGAAAGAATAATAACGTAGCATAGCCAAAAAGAAATTAGACTAATCTAGACAAGTTAGGGGCACACAAGGAGCACTGTGTGCCTGATGATCTTGATTTGATACAAAAATTTTTACTCTAAGCCAGGCACAGTGGCGCACGCCTGTAATCCCAGCACTTCGGGAAGCTGAGACAGGAGAATCATGAGTTGAAAGCCAGCCTCAGCAATGGTGAGGCAATAAGCAACTCAGTGAGACTATCTCTAAATAAAACACAAAATAGGGCTGGAGATGTGGCTCAGTGGTTGAGTACCCCTGAGTTCAATCCCTGGTACAAAAAAAAAATTTTTTTTTTTAACTGTGAGGGGTTGTATATTAGGTTCTCCAAAGAAATAGAACTAACAGGATCTCTGTGTGTGTGTGTGTGTGTGTGTGTGTGTGTAGAACAAAATTTTTAAGGAATTGACTTAAATGATGGCTTGGAGAGGCCAAAATTGGATGAGGGAGAGCAGAAACCAGAGAAGCATTACAGATCGAATCCAGAGGCAATCTAGAGGTAGAATTTCTTCTTATTCTTGAGAAGCCAGTCTTTGTTCTATTTAGGCCTTCAGCTGACTGATGTGGCCCACCCACATTGTGGAGGACAATTTGCTTTTCTCAGAGTTCACCAAACTAGATGTTAGTCATATTCACAAAAAACTCTCACAAAAACATCCAGAGCAACGTTTGGCCACATCTCTTGGCACTGTGGCCCAGCCAAGTTGACACATAAAATTAACCACTACAGGCAGGACTGTGACAATATGACAATAGCGAGGAAGGTTCAAGAACACAAAGCCTAAGGAAAATGACAAAATCATCTACATATGTGACTGAACCACACTTTGGACTGCCTACTGTGACTTCAGAACTCATCTTCCAAAACAACAGTAAGCTTGTTCTATATCCTCTTGTCTTTTTTCCCCTGTCAGTTTCATCTAAACTTTTGTGGCACTTCATATTATTGGCCACAGCTCATGCACTGAAACCTTGGGAAGGGGCAGGGGCAAAGATGGAGCTGGCTATGCCTGGACCCAGAAGCCTGTTGGAGACCTTCAGATTTCTCAGGCTCTCTCTCTAGTGTGTTTTTTTCTGGTGTGCTGTCTGTACTGGCTTCCTCCACATGGAGGCAGAGCAGGTCACAGTCTGTTCCACAGTCTGGTTGAGTTGAACCATCCAAAAGAAAATAGTCTCACATCAGCCCCAATAAGAAAAATACTAGAGATTGCATTCCACATAGGTAGAAGAGCTTCCTGCACTTTGCACTTTAAAATTCTACTTTAAAAGTCCATTTTGACTGCTATACCAAAATATCTTAGACTGGGAAATTTATAAACAACATAAATTTATTGCTAATGGTCCTGGAGGCTGGAAAATTCAAAAGCAAAGCCCTAGTGCAGAAGACTCTCTATATGGCACCTTCATCCTGGGTCCTCTTTTGCAAGGGCACTAATCCCAGTCATGATGGCAGAACTCTCATGGCCTCCTTACATCCCAAAGGCTCCACTTCCAAACACCATCACCTGGGGGATTAAGATTCCAACATATGAACTGGGAAGGGAGCACAAATATTCAGACCATAGCAGTCCCCACACACACCAAAGGGAAAAATAGAAGAGAATTTTTCTTCATTGTAAAATGTGAAAGGAAATCATATGTGAACAGATTCATATGGAGTCAAATCTTTCATTTAATAAATACTTTTCATAGCACTATATATGAAAAATGCCTGTTCTAGACACCATAGAGAATAAAAGGACATATTAATCAAGCCAAAACATCTCAAATAGTCAATTTTGCTCACAAAGTTCAAAATTAATTTCAAGTTACTGATTTAACTTTCTCCCACCTGTAAACATTAAGACATTACCAAGACTTCACTCCTCTACCTCCCTAACCCTACTAGCTGCTAACTTTCATCCATCTCAGTCTGTACCACATTGTATTGTAACACATTTCCTTTTTATACAAAACACAAAGCCTTTCACATTGCAAATAAGCCTCATAACTTCGCTGCCAAAAAAGGATCGATATTTTTATCTCCTTTATTCATAAAGTGGTATTCTTTGTGGTTGTTTTCATTATAGCCAAGAATCAATTTAAAGAATCAAAGTTAAAAGTCCTTATTAGTCTCCAGGAAAAGAACAGCACTCCAATGAAATTGCGAGCTTCTGATGTTTACCTGCATGTTAGAAAAAAATTAGAAATTTCTTAGTAAGCTCAGAACCAGTAGCGAGTTTCCTGGAAAACTTAAAGCAACACCTTCTAATGGTTTGGGCCATGGTCTTACATAGAACTTCATGAGGCTCACATGAAATGCATGCATGTTGAAATAATTAAGAAAACGTACAGATAGCATGTAACTTAAAGAAATACTTTAAAAAAGTGCTGGTATGTAGCTCAGTGATAAAGCAATCCCTAGTACTGCAAAAAGACAAATAAAGTAAGGGTAAAAAGAATGGAAAGTTCATATTTCAGAGACTTTATTTTCCTGATCAAAAATTAATGTGATACAACTGAAAACATAGCAGACATCAAAAAGTTCAACTGTTATATAACTGATGGTCCTTCACTTGCCTTATTTTTTAAAAAATCAACCTCAAATGTTATTTCAGAGTTCAGAAACCTGTTTAATCATGTTCAAATATGACTAGTATCAGTTTATTTAGGTTTTTTCTGTTTCTTCAATATATATAACCTCTGGTATTCCAAGGCCCTACATCTTTTAATTTTTTCTTTATAATACTTATTGTGTGATTATGCAACTTGTTTCCCTGGGACAGGATTGTAAGCTCCAATAGAGGAGGATGCATATGTGTTTTGTTTGCTTCTATATTCCTTATGCTTAGCACTATACCCAGCATATAGTAAGTGTTCAATAAATGTTGAATGAGTGAATGAATTAGTAAACACATGAAAGAAAAGAGCAGGACCACGCCATTTAGCCCAGTCCTATTAATAGTGTATGTTGTGTTAAAATATATGGTCAGTGACAGGAAATAGGTTCTAGGGTGTTTGAGCTAGGACAAGAGAGGAGATTTAAAGGGGCCTTCCCAAAATAGTCTGGAAAGGTATCATCCAGATGATTAAACCCAAGTCAAAGTGTGTTTTCAAAGGCTAACAAGTAAATAATGGGAGCTATAAAGGGGGAGGAAAAATCAAGTCCAAAGGGTCCAGGTACAGAGCCAAGAAGTCATGTTGACAGAACATTTAGTTTCAGTCCAAGTGAAAGTAGGTCAGGAACAAAACACATTTGAACTCAGGGATACCCACAAGTTTGCTGATAGGCCTGGGAGTGGACTCCATTAAGCATTTGAATCTACCTTCATCTAATTTCCACAATTTCTTTGCAAACCTATCTGGAAAACTTTAATTTTGCTGGGCTCATGCAGTTTTACTACGTCCTCATCTTTCATTTTCATGTCCGAAGAAGTGCTCCAGAACACATGAAATGTTTTGTTTTAAAGTAATAATACTTTGATTTTTTTTTTTAAGCCATTTGGCTTCTCTCTTGAACTAGCATGTTGGGTAACTCTCTCTCAGTTGGGGAGAATTTTTTATCCCTCTATTTCTAGATCTTTCGTTATACTTACTAAGCAATGGGTCTTTCCCCAAAAAGAGTCTTTTCAATTAATAGTTCTGACCTTTTGGGAAAATTAATTTTAAAAAAGAACTGCAGCATCAACAATTCAAGATGTGTGAAGCCTTAGGGTCACTAATTTTTGCATATGTACTCAATGATGAGACTAATATAATGTAAATAGGAAATATTGAGATGGGAAATCAGGGCACTCTGGGGTGTCTGATCACACCATCAGAAAACAAGGCAGCAGAATCTGCAACACAGTCCTTCTTCTCAGTATTCCATTCCATTCCTACATGAAAATCAGGTTATTTTTATCTTCTTATGAGTTATTAAATTTCTATTTTATTTTATATCCACCTCTATTTTATTCTTAAATCGATACTTATTAAATGTTACTTAGCTTTGTCATTCCCCAACTCAATACTCTCAACCCATCCTCCAATTTTTATCACACTGCCCATATTTTCTACATCTCATCAATTATCCCATTCTAATCAACATTCATAACATTTATGTTTAAGGAGCAGTGCTTCTATTGTACATGCATATGATATTTATGGGTAGTAGTGCCTTTTGGACTTTGATAGATGCTTCATCAAATAAATTTTGAGTTACCTTACTGAATACGTGACACAAATATTCTTTCTAGAAAATCTTTGACTATGAATGGTAGTTTGTCTTAACATTTATTTCTCATTTTAATATAGTCTGTCTATGGTTTACAAAATGATATTAGAAGTCACAGTCCTACCCACACACCCACACCAGAAACTAAACCTCCAACAGAAGATGAGCTGCACCAACAGGTGAGTCAGCCTAGAAAATGACCTTCAAATTATTATTTATCACTATTAACATTTGTGTTTGCTATCTGGTCATCAGATCTATGCAACCAGATAGCAAATGTTCATAGTGGGTATTTTGAAAGATAATTTGTATGTTCATCTATTTCATACATAAGATTTGCAGGTAAAACAATAATGAAGTTGCTAATGAGAGGACAAGAGGTTGGGGACATTAAGTCACTTATGTCCCATATCTAATATTGCTAAGTGATCACCACGGAAAAGTTCTAATTCTTATTTCTATGGTACTGATTTCTCCAAACCTTCAGAAGTTTTTCTTTATCAACACTGGTATACAATCATAGTATACATTGCTTCTTTTAAAAAATCATTGATCAGTAGTTTTTGTTTCAATAAATATTTCAAAGCAAACACCAATTTCTAATATATAATAATAATTAAATTTCTTGATTGGTTTAATCATAGCCCCCCTCCACACTTTTCACTCTTTTCTCCTAATATTTCATTATAGTATAGTTCATCGATAATGTGATATAGAATTTTCTAGTGTATTTGCAATCACCATAAAGGAAAAGTAATTCAGAAAAATTTTTATAGTTTTCCCTGTGTTTACATCCATGTAAGCATGTGTCATAATTTGATAAAATTATTCTCAAAACACACATCACTGATGCTTTCTTGGGATGGTATCAGGAGATAGGATTTACTTTGAGATTATAGTAAAAAATAAAAAGTACATTTATTTTCTTAATTAGATATTTGTGGGGAAATGTAATTCTGGATTTGGTTATTCACCATGAATTAAGGTTTAAAAATTCTGGAACACTTTTCTAATATAGTCATATTTGTTAAAGTAAGCAAAATGTTCAAATTGTACTGTTCTTAAGTTATATTGGTCATGTTTACATTCAAATACATTTTCATTTTTTGTTAACTATTCGGAGTGCTCTGCTTTCGTCAATTTTGAAATTTTACTGACAGAATATACACCTGTTTGGAATTTCCTATCAGAATTTAGAGTTGAAAACTGTGGTGTTGTCATTTGTGTAACTAATTCTCTAATCTTCTTTTCAGATAAAATATTGGCAAATACAGTTAGACAGACATCGGTTAAAAATGTCAAAAGTTGCTGATAGGTAATTATTTCAAGATGTCTATGTAAATTTAAAAATTGTATGAGACAGTTAAATATGTAGTAAGAACCAACTGTTGGGAAGGGAGCTAAGATGAATAATTGGTTTTTATATTTTCTTTATACACATAGAAAACTTTTGAAGCATACTTTTGTCACAGTTTAAAAGGCAGCATGATCATTATTGCCTTAATTCCCAAGAAGTCCTATATTTGTGCAATCAACAATCAGATACAGAGGATAAAGCTAGAAGTAGTTAAATCTTTTCACTCCTACTCAAAGAATTGAACCTTAATTTACTGGCTATTTTTTGGCAACTCTGAGACTCTATATATTGATCTGAACGTTCACAATCTATTCTGTTATTTCATGGTTTCAGAATTTGAATTAATCTCAGATTTTAGATTTGTCTTTTCTTTTTTAAAATATGCTCTTAATGAAACATATTCTTCACTTTGGAGCATTGCTAAAACCTATCTCTCCAACTTCATTCATTTCTTCTTCCTTTGACTTTTAAATACAGATTTTTTTTAGGAGCAGATTTACTGGGGATTGTACCAGGGGCACTTAACCACTGAGCCACACCCCCAACCCCTTTATTATTTATATTTTGATACAGGATTTCACTAAGTTGCTAAGGGTCTTGCTAAGTTGCTGAGGCTACCTCGAACTTGTGATCCTCCTGCCTCAGCCTCTCAAGTTGCTGGGATTGCAGGCATGTGCCATCATGACCAACCAAATGTAAATGTTTTCTAAAAAACATTTTTGTCAGTGATTCTTCTTTTACTTCATTCCTATAATTACATTTGGCAATAATTTCCTTTTAATCCCTTCTCCTGCTCCTTAACAAAGGATTGGAACAGTCCCTTACTGCTGCCCTTCAACATGCAGACCTCTTCCATGTTGCTTCATTTTAATGGAAGAGTAGTGACTTATTGGCTCAGGTGTGGGATAGATGGAATCTTTAACTACGTTGTCCACCAAAAAGCTCAATGAGTTGTTGCATGCATGTTATTGAAAGATGAAAATTGCCATTTGGCTTTATTCTGTAAGTAGACAAGGATTCTTTGGCCCAGAATATTTATATTGTTTCTCTTACTTTGGACTGAGTATAACTTCAGGCAGAAAAACTGAGAAATTTTTTTTTCTCCCTAGTCTACTAAGTTATACGGAACAGTATGTAGAATACGACCCATTTCTTGTGCCACCTGACCCTTCTAATCCATGGCTGTCTGACGATACTACTTTCTGGGAACTTGAAGCAAGGTAAATGACATTTCCTTTTCCTCCCAGATATGTCATTTATTTCAGTGTGAAATAGGAAGAACCCTTTCATTTATTAATTGTAATGATGGTTTTACTCTTTACATTTGATTCATGATTTAACATTATTGTTCAAGATATTGCTCGATGTTTTTGAACCTCAGGCATTTGCTTTTGCATTAAGATTTGCATTGTTGATAGAATGCTATTCAGCCATAAAGAAGATGGATTCTTGTCATTCATGACAATATGGTTGGAACTGGAGTATCATTATGTTCAGTGAAATAAGCCAGGCACAGAAACAAAAGTATTATCTGTTCTCACTCATATGTGAAATATAAAAAAGTTGATCTTATGGAAGTTGAGAAGTTGGGAATGGTGGTTACAAGAGGCTGGGGAGAAAAGGAGTAAGGAAAGGTCCACCAATGGGTTATAGTTATAGTTATATAGAAGTAAGTTTTGGTGTGCTATTGTACTGTAGTGTGACAGTAGATAATAATTATATACTATCTCTTAGAAGCTAGAAGAATTCTGAATGTATTCACCATAAAGACATGATAAATGTTTGAGGAAATATATGTTTACCCTGATTTACACATTACATGATATACATGTCTTAAAATATCACATGGTACTCTTATAAATGTACACAATTATTTATATTTTATGTATCAGTTTAAAAATAAATTTAATTGTAAAAATATTTGAACTGCTATAAAAACTGCTTTAAAATTGGAAGTTCAAGTTTCTAGCTGGATTAGCCAGATTTCAGATCTTCATTTCTTGAAATTTAGCTCATTGCTATTAGCTTCTTTGAAAATACACGTAACCAAAAAGGCCCATGTATTCAAGCAAAATAATGCTAAATCCATACTTGCTTAAGCTTAATACAAGCATATCTTTATAAATTCAGTTTTAAAACAAAATGAACTTACCATAAACACACTAAAAAACAAACTGACTTAAGAAAACTAAAGCACAAATGAAGATTTCTGTTACATAGGGGAAGCATAATATCATTCTGGGCAGTCATGCAAAGATGTCTTTATACACAGAGGATTAATATCCTAAAACTTCTCTAGGTTGCATTATGGACCTTCTTTTTCTTCTATATCCAGCCATGGATCTTAAACACTTGATGAGTCCAGACTCTTTAGCCACAAGGTATAGATTTTTATAGATGAGGAAGCAAGAACCCCTCAAAATCATGACTTGCCAGGAATAGGTCACATGTTCAATTTCAGCAGAGTTATACATTAGTATGGCCTTTTGGATACAAGCACATTCCACTCCCCACTAGCATATCCCCCCATTATGCATTTTTTAGTGGTTAAGAAATGGGGCTTTAGGGTAAGAATGTCTGGATATTGGCCCCTTATTACTTATCTGACATTGGAAAGTTATAACTCTCTTTGTGCCTCTATTTCCTCATCTGTAAAATGAGAAGAATAAATGTACTTATAAAGTTATTGGAGGGGCTAGGGCTGTGGCTCAGTGGCAGAGCACTTGCCTGGCATGTGTGAAGCACTGGGTTCAATTCTCAGCACCACATATAAATAAACAAAATAAAGGTTCATCTACAACTAAAAAAAAAATTAAAAAACAAGTTACTGGAAAAAAAACTAAAAGAGATAACATAACACATAATTGATCTAATAAATGTTAGATATTATTGTTATTCTAACTTATACCACACAGTGATTTTATTAAGAACTATTAATCAGATATTTATTTTTCTTCTGAATGATCCATTAAAGAGGGAAACTTCAAAGCATATATGATTTTGAGGACAAATCTAAGAACAGAAAATAGGAATTGTACTGAAAAGACTATATTTGACTTTATCTCCTATAGCAAAGAACCGAGCCAACAGAGGGTAAAACGATGGGGTTTTGGCATGGATGAGGCATTGAAAGACCCAGTTGGAAGAGAACAGTTCCTTAAATTTCTAGAGTCAGAATTCAGCTCAGAAAACTTAAGGTAAGACACATTGCTTGATTCTTACATTATAAACCAGAGCAATACCCTCTCTGATGTCAAGTTATTTTGGACTCACGAAACCAATTACACTTCTGCCAACACTGTAATGATGTTATGAACACATTGAATTTCTGCCACCTAATGGAAAAGAAAAAAGACAAAAGCTATCCAATACTATCAATTCTTCACAATAACTGACTTTTACAGTCTCTAGATTTTTAACTATGTAAGTTTTGTATTTGTGGAATGAACTCTACAAAGTATAGCCTTTAGGAGAATGTTGCCAAAGTACAATGGTATTTATGCTATTAATATGTATCATCTGTTTATCAATACTGACCTTCCGTGAGTAAAACTTCTCAAGTAAGATGGAGAAGGGAATCAACACTATATCAAATATTTTGAGACAAAGCTCTAGGGCAGTTCATTTAAATACAGCTTCATGGCAGGTAAGAGCTCTGAAGAGCTGTTGCTGTGGCAAGGCATTTGTTCTGCTCATCAGTTTTAAACATCATTCTTATGTATTTTTAACTTTTCTAATTTAAAGGGCACATGTAAATACCATTTTTAGTTTATTTAAGGTCATTTAAATGAGTAATAACTTTTCACTACAAGAAACTCTTTTTGCATGAGTTCTTTTATTCATTATTCTTTTAAAACCTGATACTTTATTTTTACTTTTTCATGACTTACAGAGTCCTGTGAAATTCATCTATTTTCCTTGGAACTAAGCAGTGCCAGGCATTGTCACATTCTTTTCAGGAGATTTAACAGATACCAATAACAAACCATTCAAAAATATGTAGAACGTTGACAGATGTCTCTTGGATGGAGCAGAATGACCACAAACAGAATCTGGAGTAGTTGGATTTTCTATGAGTGCTGCCATGTGCTGTTAGGAAGCACTTTCCTGTTCTCTTTCAAGTTTATGAGAACTGCAGTTTAGCAACTGTAGTTTTATTGGGCTGCTAATAACACTTTGTATATCTAAGTCATATTACTAGTGACTGAAGCAAGAATGCATACAAAATAAAGATAAAAGGATATTTTTAGAATATTAGAGAATGGGAGAGTGGACTTTGCTCTAAGTTTTTGAAAACATAATGACATCATAATTATTCATGATGAGGAAATAAGTAATGCGCCTTACCAGCATCACCAAGTCAGAACACAAAATGATGGATGTTTAGATAGGAGAACTACAGAAGAATGCCTAACTTGGAGTTAGACATTGGAAAAGACATACAAGGAGAAATGTTTTCCAGGCTGGGAGCTGTTGATGAGAACATAACCAAGCAAGAAAGGAAGAGAGAAGAAAATTTGGGGCCAAGAGAGTAGCATGTGAATATTCTGCTTCATACATGAATTGAATCACTGCCCATTCCTTAGTTCAATCAAGACTTATCCATTTCTTGTCTTACTGATGCCATACTGATTTCCATGCTAAATAATTACCTATAAGAAATACTCAATATTTTTATGTGTATATATATATATTCCTTGAATATCTACTATATAACCATCATGTTCCCTTGCTAAGTATAGATAAATGAATTATAGAAAGATATAACTGCAGATAGAATTTTGAACACCTAACATACACCAGAATATGTTTTAAATTCACTACTTCTGCGAATAATATTATGCTACATTTATTTGCCTTTCATTATTTCTGATTGTCACATATCTAATAATCCCAAACATGTAAGTATTATTGACTCACTTTAGAGAGAAACAAAGTGTGTCTGAGCTGGTTTTGTACCTCGTGCAAACCCAGATTGCATTAAGTATTATTCTTGATTTTTTTATAAACCATTACCAAGCTACTGTCCACTGATCCCCAAATCTGGGCCCCACCCTGCTTCCACCTACTAACTGAATCACATGCTAGGGGACAAAACGGTCCACTTAGCCAAGAGGACTATGAATTATACTTAAATAAATTTTAGTACATCTTATCTAAGCCACAGCAACCTTCTAAGGACCTACTATTCATGGGAAGGTGCCAGTCACATGAGCTTTTTCTTCAGACATTTAACAGGAAAAAAGTGAAGAGACCCTGTTATCCATAATCACTTATTACTCAAATACACCCTCTGCTCTCTACTGATTTGTGTTTTGTTCATTCCTTTTTCTGGCAGAGCCCAAGCATAAAGCAAGTGCTAAATAAATATAGAAATAGCATGAATTTTATCCTTGAGTGCATAAAAATATACCTGGCATTTATCCATGAATTTTACATAAATTTATATATCATTTAATCCAATGGAACTTCACTGAAATGGGCATTCTCATTTCATTTTGTTGATGAGGAAAGCAAAACTTTATTTATAGACATTAAAAAGTTTCTTTAGATTCCAGCTACTATTAAATTTAAAAAGTGGGATTTTAAATGAGCCTTTTCCATTCTACTAAGCTATTAAAACAATTACAGCAATGATGAGGAAAATAAAGGCAATGATGCTCTTAGGGAGGCAGTGGGATAGAGTGGTTATGAGCCTGACATCTGCTACAGATTTTCCAGAAACAAAACCCCAGCTATGCCACTAATGGAGGACAAACTTAAATAAATCACTTAATCTTCATATGCTCAGGTCCTCTTCTAACATGGGGCAAATAATAGCACCTAGTTTATAGAATTGCTGAGACTAGTTGAATAGATAGATTGATAGATATATGATGTACCTAGTATACCTAGTACCTAGTATACCTAGTACATAGGTATATGAGGTACCTAGTGCCTGTATTCCCATATCAGTATTTGTGTTATTACTAACATTTCTACACTTTGACAGTTTTTTTTCCTTATTTCCAGGTCCATTTCATTTCAGATGTCACTACATCTCAAATAGCTTTCTTAGACCCCCTTTTATAACCATGTGCTAGCCTTAGCATTCAGGCTTTTTCCTGCTCAACATTCCAAGACTGTCTAACATGTACTCTTCCTAAGAGATTTGCATGTGCTTCCTGGGATTCTGGCCTTTTAAGTGGTCTTTTGCACTACTAGTTCTTTGAGAACTGAGATTTTCTTTTGATCGATGTCTTCAAAGCATGCTGAAATAAATAAGCATCAATTACAACACTCATGAAGCCTCAGATTGTACATAGTATTCCTATTAGGCTTCACAGTGTGTAAATACGTGTTTTAGGAAGACAGTTTTGATCCTTCATTTCTAAAAGTAATAATGGCTGTTTTATATTTAAAGCTTTGTCCACATTGGACACTATTGTGTATCTCTGTAACAAAACAATATCTGGAAATGAAAACTGGAAAATCAGTAGTCTGAGTAGTATTTGATACTCTTAATTGTAGTTCAAGTGACTTTTTACTGATTTCTGACATTTTATTAATGCCTATGTTAAAATTTAGTAGAGAAGAAGGTACTGCTTATCACCTTGTGCTTCTCATGACTCTGCAGCCTAAATTTCCTCCACTTCTGCAGTCAGATTCTCCATTTCATGCTCACATCTACCAGTAGAAGGATATTGTGCCTGTTGGGGATAACAAGCCTCACAGTTCCTTTATCATGTATGTTTTTTTTTTCTATTTACTAATTATTCCAATATGAATTTTTATATTTTCAGGATTATTTCTAGGTCTAACTAAAATAACCTAGAACAACTTTTAAAAAATTAAACCCATAATTCATCATGGCACCTTCTCATTATACTTTGCTTTGCTTTTTTCAGCCATAACATACTCCAGTGTTCCTTGAGCATAAATGTTCTCTATGGAAGCATACATTCAGAAGTAAACCAGTGTATATTTTTCCATGGCTTCGGAATTGCTGTGATGCCTTTGCAAATTTAAGTCTTTCAAACAATCGCATGTAAAAGCTTGTTGCTGTGTCCTTCTGTAACTCAATGAAACAGATTAAAATTAGTTAATTGCCTGATATTTCCTGCTAGAGTATTTTCCGATTTTATGTACAGGCCTCTTTTAATTCCGGGAAAGCTTTATGGTAATTCCCTTACCAAGTAGAGCAGAAATGCCTCTCATTGGTCAAAAAAAGATTTTAACAACTAACTAGACTAAATTTTTAACAACTAACTAGTCTTCTCATGGACAAAAGATCCAAAGAATACAGAATAATGTACTACTTAAAACACCACCCCCCATTAGAAGCTCTGTGTCCACACCCTTATTTCCCCTCTAGTTCCTTTTCCTTTCTAATACAAGCTTCTCTAACAGTGCTACTTTGCTTCCATAAAGTTACAGCTCTGGCAGATTTGGTTGTAATAACAACCAATTAAGAGGTTTTCACTATTTCCTTTCAAAGAAATTTTTAACTTTGCATATAACTTATGGGAAAAAGCCAATATGGGTCTAATATTGGAAGCCCTCAGAAAGTGAATTTTCTACTAGGAATCAGGGGGAAGGTTTATGATGAGTAAATATAACAAGAATTTTCAGATTATAAGCCATTGGAGTAAACGCTCAGTGTTACATTTTGCATAGATTCTGGCTAGCAGTGGAGGACCTGAAGAAAAGACCTATTCGAGAAGTGCCCTCAAGAGTTCAGGAAATATGGCAAGAATTTCTGGCTCCAGGAGCCCCCAGTGCCATTAACCTGGATTCCAAGAGTTATGACAAAACCACACAGAACGTGAAGGAACCTGGACGATACACATTTGAAGATGCTCAGGTTGGTACACAGCAGGCCTCACATCACTGAAGCTCTCCTAGACATGGACAGTGGTAAAACATTTTAGTTTTATTTTCATTCTTGTTGGCAGTTATTTGTAATATTATCAGTTTAGGTGGTTATATGTAAAAATAACTTTCACATACCTAGAGAAGAACAAACACACTTTAAAGGAACTAAAACCTGGGAATTTTTTATAAATTTTAATATGTTTTCATAAGAAAATTTCATGAAGAAGCATACTTGAAGTATTTAAAAAGTTTTACTTTATTTTCTTCCTTCTTTGGCACCCAGTATTCCAGCACACATTAATAGTCACCCTATGTTCGTACCATGCATTTCTGTGTTTTCAATATGGAGATTCTAAGATTCTGACATGCTTAGATTATTCACTGTTATAAATGGTCATTTCCAAATTAGCTTAACATTCTGTCAAACTCAAATCAGTTTTGTCTCTGTTGAAAAAAGTGAAATAATACATCAGCCATTTGTTAATTTTTCAAATTACTTTTTGGTCTACAAAAAAGAAAATTGGGGGCTGAGGCTGTAGCTCAGTGGTAGAGCGCTTGCCTAGTGTGCGTGAAGCACTGGGTTCAATCCTCAGCACCACATATAAATAATAAATGAATAAAATAAAGATCCATCAGCAAATAAAAAAATATTTTAAAAAAAGGAAATTGATTTTAAATCCTAAGATAAATTTTTAGTGTTCTCTTCTCAAACTGAACCTTAATCGTCTTCTTAGAAACAGAATTTCTACTTCCTCCAGAAAAGTACTGGTACTTAGGAGGAAAATGAACAATTGGAATGTGCATACTTCATAACTTTTTTTTTTGGCAGTACTGGGATTGAACCCAGGACTTTGCACATACTAAACAAGTGCTCTACCACTGAGCCACACTCCTGGCCCCTAAACTTCTTTTAAACAGAATATTAGCTCTGAAAAGTATCTTGTTTTTAATATTATTAAAATAAAGTACAGATGGTGAGAAATGAGATACACAAATGTTCTTCCTTATTTCTACACTTCGTAGAAAATAACTTTCTTCTTGTCTACAGTTTAAAGAAATGAACCAATGTGTAGTAAAATAACACAGATTTTTAACAACTAACTAGACATCCTACTTCCCATGTCTCAGCCATGGTCTCCTGTGTAGAAATAATTGCATTTTACAGAGGCACATGACAGAGAGCAGAATGAAAATTCTGGTCCTACTGATCACTTCCCTTGTGATTTATCTTTCTTTTGTTTAAGATAAACTGTGGGTATTTTTCCAGAGCCTACAATGTGTAAAATGTTTATAATACCCTTCCTGAAGTCTTAATATTTCTTTGTTATCTGTGTTATTGAAAAGTATTCTTCCTTAATAGGATCTCCAAAAAACCTAAAAGGAATATTTATCTATAGGAAATATTACTACCAGATCTTAGAGTCTACTTCTCAGATATTTAACGTGTGTGTGTTATCCTGTTGTTGAAAAACTAGAAAGTCCTGCTATTATTTGAGGAAAAATGATGTAATGGTTAACAGTGAAGATTCTGGAGCTAAATTGCCTGGGTTCTGATCTGAACTTTGCTGGGTGACATCTGAGAAATATTGCACTTCTTCACACCTCAGTTTCTTCATATCTTATATGGACATAATGTTAGTCACCAGCCTCTTTGGGGCTTTCTGAGAATTAGATTAACTTACATAGGCCAGTCCTTGCTTAGAAGATTCCCTGGCCTATACGTAAGTATATTTGAGCATTTACTCTGCATACCCCAAATTCTGTTAAGCATTTATCATTTCTTTAATCCTCACAATAATACTATTATATAAATTAGAAAATTAAGAATTTGAGAAATGAATAACTTGATCTAAATTAAAGCTATTTATAAGTGGTTGATCTTGAGAAAGGTAGGATCTGAACCCTAAAATACTTATCTTCAAAACCAGGAATTATTCTACTTTTAAATGAATTCTAATACACTTCCAAACTTACCATGTTCTAAACCTTGGCTAGATCTTGAGGTTTAATTATAAATGTCATTTAGTGGTTTCTGGGTAACTTCAAATTATTACTGTTGTGTTTAAGACCAAGAGTCATTTCTTAAAATATGTATGTTGTCCAAAGAAGAAGATTGGAGCCAGGCGTGGTAGCACATGCCTGTAATCCCAGCACTTAGGGAGGCAAAGACAGGAGAATCACGAGTTCAAAGTCAGCCTCAGCAATTTATTGAGGCCCTAAGCAATTCAGTGAGACCCTATCTCTAAATAAAATACAAAACAGGGCTAGGGATGTGGCTCAGTGGTCAAGTACCCCTGAGTTCAATCCCTGGTACAAAAAAAAAGAAGAAGATTGGGACATCTGGGTGACTCTCAAATAGTTTATATATTTGATTGATATTTCATTAGACTAGGAAGACTAAGGAGCATTTAATCGTTCTTGAACTGCAACACCAGAGCAGAATCATCCAGGAATGGATCAAGTGTGAATCACATGAATATAATTTTTCTTTGTTTGACTTATTTTTCTACCAACATCCATCACTAAAATAGAATGGGGGCTGAGAATATAGCTTGGTGATAGAGTACTGGCCTACCATGCGAAAAGCCTGTGTTTGCTCCCTAGACCTGCAAAAAGAAAACCAAAATCAAACATTGCAGATTTATTGCAGACCAATGCTTTGATATTTATCTAATCTTTCTATGCATGGGTGGAAAAAAAGAAAATGAATTTAGAGATTCAGCAATTAAATGTCACAAAAATTTATTTTGGACTTGAGCTCTGACTGAAAGCAGGTATGAATGACAATTTTTCATATAATTTGTACCGGAGATGATTCATCTGGGCTGTCTGCACTGTCTCAGCAAAAGTGGAGGCCAAAGGTATCCAGGATGATTACTCAGTTTTGACTTCACAAAAACTTCTGGCCTGTAGTAATTTTAAAAGATAGCAGATTTATTTATATTCTCAAACGTGCTATATAAATTGCACAACTTGATTCGAAATTATTTCATTGCTTCCCATTAACCCAAATCTCATCTTTAAAAAAAAAAATGAATTGATATGATTTTCCTCCTTAGTAGCTCCTGAACCAATTTAAACATTGATCCATGAATCAAATAATGAATCAGAAGATCTAAATGTCAGGACATAAGGTATTTTCATCAGCATTGTCATTATTATTTTTAGCTTCCACTAGATTTGTTCTTCAACCACATTTTATATTTTTATCATATTTCATTTTTCCTGAAAAATTATAAAGAAGCACCTCAACCATTTTTTCCTTTTAGGAGCACATTTACAAACTGATGAAAAGTGATTCATACCCACGTTTTATAAGATCCAGTGCCTATCAGGAACTTCTACAGGCAAAGAAAAAGGTATTGGTTCTTTCTTGAGCTAGTTCTCAGTTATAATTATTTGGACTAATTGCCTCTGCTTGGCCCAGGGTATCAAACAAATGGTAAGTGAACATACTCCAAGACCTTCCCCCAATCCTTTCATTTTATAAGGGCCATTTAAGTTGTTTTTGTTTGTTGGTTGCTTATTGTATTATTTTTTGTTTGTTTCTGCAGATGTTCTTGCTTTACAAAATTTATGAGAAACTGTTTTCACGTTTCATGTTAACTTTCTATATGCCTAGTTTAAGGAAATCGGATATTCCAGTAAATAAAAGAAAGGAACGAGGTCAAAAATTTGAAGAAGGCTTTATTTGGAAAGCTAGAATGCACATTCATAATTAAAAATAGACGTTTCTTCAATGATAGCTGCCAAAATGTAGTTGTTTTCATTTTCACTTGGCATTTACCCCAAATTACTAAGTATCCCTGTGATGAATTTTACACACTTAAGATGGTAGCACATATGGAGAGAGACCTCATTATTCAATTAATGTTTCTAATCAAAGTCTTTTTGTCCATAACTCCTTATGTGATCAGTATAAAAGGGTGTACAACAGAAACATAAACATTATTCATTGCTTTTTAATGTTAAAATAATCCATAGCTTATTGAACTTCTGAGATTAAATTATATCTTTATGTAATTCATGCATTTAATCTAATGAAATATTTTTAGTGTATTGTTTTGCATCTGGAAATAGATATTCTGTGGTTGCACTGTCCAAATACAGCAGAAATTAACCAGATGGGGTTGTTTAAATTTTAATTTTAATTAATTAAAATTTCATAAAATCCTAGCCAAATATCAATTGTTCAATAACCAAAGCTAAAGGTTTTAGCATCGAGCAATGTTGCATGAAATTTCCATCCTCACAGAGAGGTCTATTCTACGGCAATGCTTTACAGAATTAATAATGTTACCTACAAAAATTTAGTCCTGACATAAAATTATGAGAAAATCCCAAATATATAACACAAGATTTTAAAATACTTAGGCTTTGCAAATGTCTGCATAAAAGCTTCATATATCTGCTTAATTTGATTTTACTTGGGATCATACCATTTTGTTTGCATAAGAGCTTTTGGTGTTAAAAATAAAGCACTAATGAAAACAGAGCCCAGATCCTGTGGCCAAAGGATTCCTTTGGCAACTCTCCTACTTTTGTGGGCCTGTGATTTAGAACATGGACTTAACTTTGCATCATTTCATCATTCTGTCTTTTTCTGCTGTTTTTCTTGCTGCTTTTTTTTTTTTTTTTAATGTTCCCTTACTTCCCTTCATCCTACCCCAACCCACATATATAAGTCTGGAAACTCAATGGATCGCAGAACATCTTTTGAGAAATTTGCACAGAATGTGGTAAGTTTTATTTTTTGAGGAATTACAAATCATTAAGTCCCAATGAAATTTCCCCAGTTTCCCTATTTCTAGACCCATTGCCCACCTTGTATTCTTAAATGTAAAAGCAAAATATTGCCTTTATTCAAATTCAGAAATTCATGCTTACTGTTTATCTTTCTGTCCCAGCCCTTTGCAGAGTAGATAAAGATGTCACACATGAACTACAACATGTGTGAAACTTAAGATTTGGAAAGAAGTGTGCATTATGATACATAAATTGAAGGAATTAAGAATTTTTATTTATACTTTTGTTCCATGTATTCTTTCCCTTATTAAAGGTAATGCATGCATTTCTATACCCTTACCCTTAGCTCTTCCTTAGGCTTAAAATATTAAAAACAAGAAGTGTTGCTGGGCACAGTAGCTCACACACCTGTAATTCTAATGACTTGGGAGGCTGAGGCAGAAGGATCGCAAATTGGAAACCAGCCTCAGCAAGTTAGTGAGGCCTTAAGCAATTTAGTGAAACCCTGTCTCAAAAATAAAAAAAATAAAAAGGACTGGGGATATGGCTCAATGGTTAAGTGATCCCTGGGTTCAATCCCCAGTAACAACTCCCCACTACGACCGCCAAAAAAAAATGTTCTGTGCTTTCTACCTCTGAAGGGAGAGAAAGATCTTATATGCATTTTAAAGCTAAAGACTTGACATGAATGTTGGTTGGTAACAAGACAATATCCCACCATAGACCCACTTATTTATTTTTCATGAAGGTGTTGACAACTTTTTCATAAATCATGCAGCAAACCAGTAGGTTTCCCACTAGACTTTTCTTAGTTCCTTGCCATGTGTTTTGGTGATATATATTTGTTTGTGGGATTCTTTTGTATTTATTTATTTTTGTATTGTGCCAGTGCCTTTGGAACTTTCTGACATTGTGTAAGCTCAAACTAAAGCCTTCAACACATTTATTTTTATAGGGCAGAAACATCCCTATTTTCCCATGCCATAAAAACTGTACACCAACACTGAGGGCCAGCACTAACCTGTTATGAAAAGAGGTAGAAAAATCTTGGTTTATACTCAAGTTTGTCTGCACTGTCTGTTGAGTTGTGTGGTTAGCTCCATGCTGCTGTGTGTGTGTGTGTGTTGTGGCTTTTGCTGTGATGGCCAGTTAAGTGGAGTTATGTGTGTTGAAATATAAGCAAATTGGAGTCAACAAAGTGTGGTTTTTGTTTTCCGTTTCCTTCAAGGATCTTTGTGGTGGAGAATGTCGGTCCATTTCACTTTTGAATTATCATTGTGACTGTACACAGAGTATTTGAAAGGCTTTAAACAGTAATATATATACTGAACATTCAATGTGACTGCATGAATTAAAGGGATGGAGAATGTGAGATTCCAGGAAATAATCATACTATTAACTTCATAAAGTTTTGACTGGCTTTATTGGAATCTCTTTCCCTTAATATAGAATTTTCTTAAATATGCCTTGTAAGTCACCATGCAGAGATTAAAAAAAAGTCAAAAAAAATTCTTTCATGATTTTTATTTGAGAAAAGTAGCTACAAGATACTCTGTGTATTGTTTAAGAATTATTTCAAATCAATCTTTTCCTAATGTGATGCTGAGAGAATATTGTTCATGAAATTGGAATGGAGGTTTCTGTGATATACTTAAAAATTAGTAACACAGCTTGGGGAAGATGGAAACAGGAAATAAGAGGCTTGTCCTGAACTTCAACCCAATTTCAACTTATTTCCCAACTCTTAAATAACACCACGTTGTCACACACTGCAAACCTTAAGAGAACCTACAAGAATTAAGGGGAAACTAGGGTTAATCAACCACGCCTCCAACCAAAATTCATACAAATACCAACTGTATTCCAAGCACGGTGCTACATCTTGGGAACATGTGGAAGGTTTAGACTTTGATTGCAGAGATACCTAATGGAATAACAAAATACTATCATATACAGGGAAAAGATAAACTCTATTTGTTGTTAGGGTGGGGAGAGAGGGCTCCTATGTAATCTGAGAATTTTAAGTAGCATTTAACTGGATGAATAGGATTTCCTTAGGCCAAAAAGAGGCAAAACTCTATTTAAAAGAAGTTGGGGAAAGACTGGAAATGCAGAAGAAAAGGAAGTTGATTAACATTCACATACACACACACACACACACAGCTATGCATGTACATACAACACAGAAATACCGTTTAGAAAAGCCTAATCCTTTTCAACCAGGAAAATAAAAAGTGACATTTTTCACTGAATATTGTGTCTTGGTGTTGTTCTGAAGAAATGGAGTTAAAAACATCAGAGAAGCTCTCTGAATTTCCCTGTTAGAGTGTTGCTCCTCATTATTGTGACTTTTAGGGTCAGCAGTGGTGTCAGGGTTCCTAAGCATCTCCATACTGAGTTCAGTAGGACCCCTTTGCAGGATCAATAGAATAATTCAAAGAGAACAAAAGAATGGGTGATTTTATTATAATCAGATAGACATGAGATAGAGTTTACATTAAAGTACCCGCCATGTGCAGATCACCCTGGTAGACACAGGGAGGCTACAAGACAGGGACAGTATCCAAGACAGAAATGGAATAAGGAAAATATGGGCAAACAATATGTGCAAGTATGTATGGAAGGAATTGGGGGAAAATGTGATAACAACACACACTCATTGGTACCTACATGTATTAAGTTTTGCTGCAGGCACTCTGTATCATTTAAACTAATTTAACTTAATCCACACACTGACCCTGCAAGACAGGTATCATTACACTCATTATTTTATCCACTTTATAGGCAACAAAAACCAAAAACTGAAAGTTTAAGCTAGGTATATACTTCACCCAGAAGCTCAGACTGACCCAAAATTTATCTTGTTCCTAAATTCTTTCTCATTCTGCTCATCTACCCTGCTGCTCCTTGATATTCTTCCAACCACTATAAAATAAATAAATCTTGTCACCCAGTGATAACCTCCTCTGCAGCTTAATTCCATTTCTAGTTCATGCCTATTTTAGGAAGCTTATTTATACATTCCAGTATAAGCATTTCTGTAACCTGGGAAAAAATTACATTGTTATCATTGTTACAACCTGGGTAATAAAAATGACGTCCAGAGTCAAAAATGCTTTTCTAACCAGCTTTTCCAATACCCTATTGTTACTCAAATTAAGAAACTCTTACCAGCATATTAGAGGATAATTATAGCAAGGAGCCAAGAGCTACACTGCATTTTGGATATCCCAAGGACTTCCATCCCTCATTGTTTCTTTTATTGCGTTGTTGTTTACATATGCAGCAATCCTGGTGAGGTAGGTATTACCTCATTTTCACAGATGAACAAATTGGGGAACAGTGAGGTCAGGTCACTTCACCAATATCATTTAGTCATTGAGTGTTACAGCCAGGACTGGAAACAAATATTTCATATTTAAATCCATGACTCTTTGTAGATTACTTTTATTCTTTCCATTATGCCCAAAGCAGGTGGATAAGAATAACTCACATTTATATAAGGCCTTCACCTTGGATTGTTGTTTTGAAAAAATATCTCATTTCCTGTGATTTACTCTCTTATTTCTCTATTTTCCTTGCCATTGGAGAAGTTTCTTAAGGTCTGTCTTTCAAAGGTTACTCTGTCCTTTCATGCCTCTGAATATTATTCATATTAGGTTGACCTCATTCTCTTATGACAAAGTGAATATGCTTTACTAATTGTAACTGTTTTCTTCCTTCATCACCATTATCACATCCAACACCATTTCTTCCATCACCAAACCATCATAACATCTGTTTGCTACATAAACCTTATAGAGAAACAGCAAATAAAGGAGATACAGGGAAGGATTGATCAGCCATGGCTTCTATCAAGTGCCAACTGTATGACTCACCTCCTCTCTTTAGTTTGTGTGAAGAGGAAATTAAATCAGCTTGGTTTTTGGCTAGAAAACTAGGAGAGTACAGACAAATCCTAGGGAATGTTCACGTTGAACTTGCAGGAATTCACTGATCTAACACCTTTTGGGGAACAGTTTTTAAAGAAGGCAGTTATCTACAGAGCCTTTGACAGAATCAATAGCAACGTTCTGATGGCCTCCTTGGCTATTCCATCCCCTCTGTATCAGCACACTTCTGCTAAATTGAAGTGCTCTGAGCTTTTTAGTTGTGTTCTAGAGACGGCAATGAATTACCAGAAGTGGTGGAGACTCCACCAGAGAACATTAACAGAAAAAGTGGGTTGACTCTAAAATGAATCCATCTTTTGGGATCAAATATGTACTTAACTCTATAACCCAGTAAGGTAAATACTATAGAAAAAAAATGTAAATATAAATCTCATAATCTGTTTAAAGTATTAAAATAACTTTTTTAAAAAAAAATTGGGGAGGGTTAAGGCAAACTAAATTACTTAAGCCCATCGTGGAGTAGCCGATAAAAATATAGGCTCATTAGGTGGGTTTTTTATGAATAGTAAAATGTGATAAAATGAACTTGGGCCTTTGTACTTTGCTGTTGGGCTTATAGGCACATTGGTGTAGATAAAGCTATGTTGGAAAGGAGCCTGGAGTATCTAAAAAGAAAATGTATAATCTTACTATTAAATTTGTTCACTATGGATGATACCACTAGAAAAAATTGATGAGGTAGCTTAGGATCCACTCACATGTTATATTTACATTGTTTTACATACATACCATTGTACTAGTTCCTAGATCATTCACTTATCAACATATGAAGTTTTGATAATGTGACAGGTTATATGCTACTCTTATGCACTTAAAAAGACAGCTTGTTGAGCTGGAAGTGTAGCTCAGTGATAGAGCTTTTGCTTAACATGTATGAGGTTCTGTGTTTTATTCCTAACTGGAAAAAAAATTGTTTTTTAAAGACAGCCTGTATATTCTTACTTTCATTTTCCATGATATCAGTTTCTACCACAATGATGAAGAGACAAACCTTAGAGTGCCTGAAAAGGTAATTTCTTAGATTATGTGTATACTAATGAAGTTGCAGCATGGTAAGCCCTCCATGAGGCTAGTCAGATCCTTGATCTACATAAACATGCATCATAATGAGCCACTTGTCTGCTTCACATAAACATCCATCATAGTACACAAACATATTGGGAACCCTGAAAGGGGAAGTTTTGATTTCTCATCTATGCTCCTGCAAATTTACTTTAAGGATAATTTTGTACATATTCTTTTCCAGTGAATTGTTGTGGATGTTATTTCTTGAGATTATAGGTATATTAACATAGACAAGCTACATCAGAAAATTCCTACAGCACCCTAAGTAAAAATAATTTATGGTGGATTTGCCCATCATAGATATTACCAGCAAACACTGAAAGTGAGTCTGATCAAGGATGAAGTATTTATCTTCTTTCTTCTGTTATGGACCTGAAACCCATTGAATTTATCATTTTTTGGGAAGATATTGCTATCTATCTTATTTTATGAACTGGTTGTGGTGATAACTTGCCTGAGAAAACAACTTTAGTTTTCCTGCATCATGATGTAAATTGATTCATGTGAAATGTATCAGACTATGTAGCCTAATTTAGTTCAGATGATATATTCCCCCAGCAGCATCATTAGTTTTAAAATTGTCATTTAAGTTTTATAAGCTGTGAATCATATAGTGGTTCTTGGTCATGGAGACCCAGTGTGTCCCTGAGGGTTCCTAAAAAATGCTGGTGTGATGTTAGGCAGACATCCCCTAGTGGGGAATGTCCCCTCTATTACTACATATGCCAGAGCCAGAAGCTTAAATAACATTTCCCAAAATATCCTTTAATGAATATGAAGCCCTGAATTTATGATAGCAGCCATGAGACCTCACCTACAGACCATCCTGACAATTTATAGGCCAATGCCCAATAGTACAATGTATTCAGGCACTAGTGGATTCTTTTATCCAACAGAAAACAGGCTGAGCACTGTGGTTCATGCTTGTGATCCCAGAGACTCGAGAGGCTAAGGCAGAAGATCCCAAATCAAATCCAACCTAAGCAACTTAGTAAGACCCTGTCTCAAAATAAAAACTAAAAAGAGCTCGGAATGTATCTCAGTGATAGAACAGTACTGGGTTCAATCCCTAGTACCAACAAAAATAAATAAATAAATTCAGCAAAGAAAAAAGTTATGGAGTGCCTACTATGCATCAGGTACTTTGTTCTCTGAAAATATGTAGACAACAAGACATAGCCCTGCTCTTAGGAAGCGTATGCCCATAAGAGGACAGACATGAACTTAGGTTACTATTTTGGGGATGCTACCAACTAGTGCATCTAAGTTGGTTCTCTCTTGTTATGAAAGTTAACTGTCCAAGGAACAGAACTAACATCCCAGTAGCTTCTTTAATGTAAACCATGATGATTTATCCTAAAGAAGCCCAGATTAGTTAGGGATAAGCAGAGATAAGGCCTTAGCAAGCGACCTGTCCACTAATTAGACAGACCTGCTCACTAACCCTATAGGAGAGAGAGACCTTAAAAGTGATACCAGAAGGGCTGGGATTGTGGCTCAGTGGTAAAGCGCTTGCCTTGCATGCGTGAGGCACTGGGTTCGATCCTCAGCACCACATAAAAATAAATAAATAAAGATATGTCCATCTACAACTAAAAAAAATTTTTAAAAAAAGTTTAAAAAAAAAAAGTGATACCAGAAAGGTCTGAGAACTCAAAATATTAACACAAGAGTTCTGTGGATATTTGCAGTAAGAAGAGCAGAGCAAAGAAGAAGGTAATCAAAGATACAGACTGAGTTCTGCAGTAGATGAGAGTGGACAGCGAGGATAGGAGGACAAGTTTGCAGGATCAACAGCTGCTGCTGGAGAATACACATTAGATGATACAGACAAAACCTGAGTGGTGAAATAGGAAGAAGTGAAATAGGAAGACTTGGAACATGCAGAAAATTACAAGAACATTATTAAGTCAGTTTACTAGAAGAAAACAGGAAAATAAACTTCAAACTGTCTCACTTAGTGATCTTAGAAATTATATTATACAACAGCACAATGGTTTGTATTATCCCTTTGATTTTATTTGAAGATGCTTGAACTTGAATTTTTACTCAAATATGATCTGAACCCCATATTAACGTACAAAATTGTAACTGCATAAAGCAAAAAGATAACAGGGTATTTTGTATGCTTATATGATAGCATAAGCATTACAACTTTGGCAAAGTACTTGCAGATAGCCAACTCTCAAAATCAATCTCACTTGGTGAGTTAAATGTCACTGAACAGAACTGAATTGAGTTAGAATTTTATCAATGATCTAAGAGCAATCTATTCACATATTTTTAAAATAAATTTGTTTTATATAGCCAGGTAAAATCCCAATGGAACTTAAGTAGATAAAAATTGGACTTATTATGATGTCCCATTTAATTTCCACTGAAAGTAAAGTCATGTAGTAATTATTTCTAGTTATGAGCTCACTTATTAGGCAGCTCTATATCATCACCAAACCATCTATTTCTCATTTTCTCTTCCCATCCTAAAGCCACACGTAGCATCTTATATATTCATCATCACTCTTTTTTGAAACAATTTTTTCAGAAAAGAAAGCCAATTTTAAACTGATAACAAGATGTGGATATAATTTTCACTTTTCCATAACCTATGCTAGTACTCAGTGTGTAAAATTAAAACAGGCAATTGACAGTAGCTAGGAAAAAAGTCATCTTTCTCTATATCACATAGTCTATAAGCATGGGTGTATTCTATGTATATCTATAGATACCTTGCTGCATTTTACATGCCATTGGAAGATACTATATAGCAAACTCAGATTGAGCCAAATTCCATGTATTCTGCATTGTGCTTTGTATTTTGATGACTGTTATTATTTGTCAGGGTCAGGACCTAAAAGTAATAGGAGAAAACACTGAACAATCCCAATGTAATAATTATACTTAAATTTTGACCAGCAGAGACCAATATTAAAATAGAGTATGATAGTTATTGAATTTTTAAAAGTCTCCAAATTGCTGTATTATTTCTGGAGAAAAAAGTGTTCAACTGTTACTTGTTTTGCTTTTTTAAGTCATGCATATTTTGCTTTGCTCCGCCACCTGACCTCGCCTCTATAGTAGAGATTGAACACTAGGCCTTGCACGTGCTAAGCAAGCATTCTACCACCAAGCTACATCCTCAGCACTTTACTTTGATATAAAAGATCTTTTTTTCCAATCTATTTCACCAGCAATTTAAAAAATTACCTAATTAATGGCTCAGTTACTACAAGAGCAACTAACTACCCATTAGCAAGAGTGTTCACTTGAAATATACATATTAACATCTAGCAAGAACATGTTACGACCTTCAGAAAGAAAAGATCATTGGGAAGTCTTTCACTTTTCTGATGTTAAAATTTAAAACTTCAAGGTATTTTTCAGGGGATATTGAAAATGGTAGGATTTTTGGAGATTCAGAATTGAAAAGGAACTTAGAGGATCTATTCCCCCAGGTCCAATCCCCAGACATTGCATCAATCTTTACTGTAGGCTCAATGCCAAGAAGGCATCCAGCATCTGCTGGCTCCTGTAGACAACAGAGCAATCCATTCTTTTAGAAATCCCTTCTTTTATTTTCAGCAGTGTATTTTTCTATAAGTTCCAAGTATTGATCCTAGTCCCGCCTCCTGGAGCCATGCAGAATAATGAACACCATTCCTTGAGATGGCAGCTGGTAAAATATTTGAAGGTGTGATTTTCATGAGCTCCCACCAAATTTTCTTTGTTTCCTTTTGTTAAAATCTCTAGTTCACTGTTTTTAAAGTGTGTTCCAACTATCTATATATCTAAATCATCAAGAGTTTGGAAAATGCAGATTTTGTGTCCTCATAACAAATAAACAATTAGAATCATTCTCTTTCACTCCTTTTCCATCTCTCTCTTCCCCTCCCCTCACATTGGTTATAAACATCTCAGAAGAATATGGTTTAAGAAACATGACCTAGGTAGACATATTCCACCCTGCTCTCTCCTGGACCTCACCTATCAGAAAGTCCAATGAGTCATTTTCTAGTGGAATCCAAATATCTCATTTTTAACCAACTCTCAGTGATGTTGATGTTAAGGGTTTTAACACCACACTTTGATAACTCCCTCCACTGATGGGTGTCAAGAGCACACCCAATATCACAACTGAAAGGCTGTGCTAGTTATGGCCACATGATTCTACAACTTCCAGTTGAATTATATGGTATTAAGAGTCAGCTGTGGCACTGGGGTTGTGGCTCAGTGTTAGAGTGCTTCCTAGCATGCATGAGGCACTGGGTTCAATTCTCAGCACCACATGTAAATAAATGAAAAAAATAAAGGTCCATCAAGAACTAAAAAAATTTTTTTTAGAAAAATATGTGTCCACTGTGGCTGAGGATATAGCTTAGTGGTGTAGTCCTTGCCTGGCAAGTGTGAAGTCCAGAGTTTGAGCCCCAGCACTACTACAGAGAAAGAAAAGAAAAGAAAAGAAAAATAAGAGTCAATTGTGTTTGTTCCTATACCATAACTATTTATAATTGAATTTATACATTCATAAAGTTTATTGAAAAATATATAATCTATTAAAATATGGGCATAAAAAGAAAAAAAAATGTCTATGAAAACTAAGCTGAACACTTCAAAAGACTTGGTGGAGTGCCTTAAAAATTACTGTCAAGTTAAATCTGAATCTTAAATTGATTGGAAAAGTGAATTTCTAGTATTTTCTCATTCATTAATTTCTTTTCTCTCACTATCTTTTCTACTTACCTCCTACATTTGCTCTAGTTCATAGTAGTCCTCCTAAGTGATAACTGAACATAGTACCTTAGATGTAACTAAACCAGTATGAAGTAAGAATACCACCTCCCTGTGTCCTATACCTTTTACAATCTAGCCTGAAAGTTGCATAAGCTTCTCTACCTCTCCAACTCTAGCAAAATGTAGAATTATTTGAAGCTTAAATGAAGACATCATTTTAAATCACTAAAACTTTTTTCTTATGTGCTGCAATTACATTTCCTCAATCTTGTGGTTTACTTCTAGTTTTTTGTTGTTGTTGTTTATTCATTTTAGTATAAATTTCATTTTTTACCCTCCCTTTCACTAAATTTTATCTTGTGATTAAGTTTCATAATTCCTTTTTGTACCTATACATAAATATTTGAAGTATCTCTTTGAGACCTAGCCTTTTAACAAAGATAATGAAATTTGCATCATGTATTTTGATGCAAATTTGATCAGTATTCCATCAGTGTAATTATTCAGATTACTGATTAAAATGCCATAAAATACAGAGAGAAGGACAGAAGTCCACTGCCATAATAATTAGTGCACCTTGAAGATAGTTGTTTAGTTATGAACTGCATCTTTCTTTGTCCTCAAACCTGGTAAACCCTTTGTTTTAAATGTAAATTTGCATGTCCATTACAGATCTAATACAGTTTAAAGAGGAAATTTTTTTGCAAATAAATAATCAGAAGAATAAAATACCACTAGAAAAATTAGTAAAGGACTTAGGCAGTTTTAAAAGTAGACACACAAATAGTAAGTACATGAGAAAACAAGAAGAAAGCCTATTATTAATAGACAAGTTTCATTCAGAAACTAACAAAAAAAATTCTTTCAAATAGGTAAGTTTTCTTTTAAAATATCAACTAGCATGTGAAAGGAGAAAAGAAAATAGATGGTGTCACACCCTGTTCCTGGGAGCATGAATTGCGGCCCCTTTTCTGGAATAGAATATGACAGAATATGCTAAAAGGCTCAAAAATCTCTCACGTTAAGTCATTAATACAACTTCTTGTAATTTAATCCTAAGAAAACCCAGACGCTCCTCTACATACAAGACTGTTCATTGCATCAAATATAATTGCCAAATATAGAACACACTTGAGTGTGCAATAATTGTGAATTTCTTAAATACATTAAGGCATAACTACATGGAATGCTATACAGATATTAAATATCACATTTCAGAGCAGTGGCTTTCATTTTTTTAATGCCACCCATATTTGATATACTTGAGCAATATATTTTATATTTCATGTGTACACTTGTATTATATAAAACATATACATATATGTGTAAAACCATGTATATATGTATATATATAGCACTTATGTGTGTTTATATGTGTCTAGAACTAAAAGAACCTTTCACATGCAACACATTAATACATTCCCTTAGGTGCAACATACTCTGATACTTTCCAATCTATTCTATAATATTTAATTTTTTAGTAATTGCTGGTTGCATCTCTCTAAATACATTTCCTTATCTACTAATACACTGAGTTTGAAAAATACTAATATGTAACATGGATAATTTATTAAAATATAATTATTTACATATACATGTTATTCATAATATTATTCACAGTATAATTTCAATTTGGTTTAAAAAAACCTTTAAGAACATGTATTTTTATGTAAGAAAATAGAAATATATAAATAATTCTATTTCAGTAATATTTATTTCTTTGTATTTTTTTCTCATTTTCTGTAAAGGGCATACATACTTTCATTTTTATTTTTTGGTTCTGAGGGTTGAACCAAGGGGTGCTCTACCACTGAGCTACATCTCCAGCCTCTCTTTTGTATTCTCTTTGGTGACATGGTCTTGCTAAATTGCTGAGGCTGTCCTGGAACTTGAAATCCTCCTGCCTGAGCTTCCTGAGTCACTAGGATTCCAGATGAGCACCACCACACCTGCCTGTGGGAAATATTTTTAACTAAGGAAATCAAAGTGTTGAGCTTTGCTTGCTCTTTTCCAGACCAACACAGGAAGTTATTTATGTCCATAAGTTATTTAATTTTAGCATGCAAGATTCTTTTCAGTATTTAACATTGAGTATACAAGTTGAAAAACTATCTATAGAATCCTTTCTTTTTTCCTTTTTGTTAAATCTCAAAAATTTGAGCTTATCTTTAACATTTTAAGCCCTTATACACTCTCAATAGTTTTGGTAAAATTATTACTGTGTTTCAATAAACTCACCTTTAAGTTTACCTAGAAGAATCCCTTTCATTTAAATTAGTGAAGAACTTTCCAAACACCTAGCCTAGATTCAATTCTATCTTACCATCTTCCCAGTTGAAAAGACCCGGATCCTGTCAGTCAATTGGTTAACACATAGGTCCCTTATTCCTCACCCTAGCATGTGTCTCTTCCCCTGAGGTAAAAGGTACTTATCCTGAGTCACGTGAGTCTCATTACTCTTGTTTCTAGTTATTTATTCTTGAAATAAGATTTCTAATCAAGGAGTTCAACTCATGCTAACACTTAAGTATTTATTTGGGAACTTCTATAATATTAATGTTGCTTAACAGATATCAATTGCTTCACCAGGCAAGGTGACTTACAAAATAATACAAGACCACATAAATGCACTAGTACAGATTCTTGGGCAAGAAGAATTCAGAAAAAGCAACTTCAGAATTTAGGGGGCAGTTGGAAGGCTTCAGCGGGGACATGGGTAAGAAGGTCTCCTTTGAAGAGTGAGTAGGATCTGAACAGGTATGTACACAGGAATACACTCTCAGGTGAGAGACCTAGGTGAGAGAGCAGTGGGTACCAAGGCCAACAAGAACCATTTTGTGGAGTGACAGTCCCCAGTTTAGAAGGCCAGAGAATCTAGATGAATAATTTTAAAGTCTACAAGAGTAGTTTGACATCAGATTGACATCAGATGTTTGACATCAGATTGGGCTTCTAATGCTTTAAGTTGTCCTGCCTCTTTCCATGTTCGATTATCAACTTGGGTTGAATTGACACAAAATAATACTTCAGAGGTATTAAATACATTACTGAAATTATATCCTTGGTTGGTATAATTTCATTTACATTCTCTTTTTAAAGTTAATATTTGTTTCTGGGAATTACTATGCAGGGAGTAATGCAGAAATATTATATTTGCAACAAGTAAGATTGACAGAGGCAAAAACCCTAGAGTGATAGATTCATCCTAATAATAAAATGTCTGCCATATATCTTTGAGAAGCTTATCCAATATTTCATATTACATCCAGTGAAAATAAAGTTCACAGTATAACATTCATTATAAGTATTATACATGAAATTATCCTGTCTTCAGATTATGGTATTGTTTCTCCATCCTGTATGAATGGCAAGATAATTTCCATTTGTGGAAAATGCACCAGGAGTCCAAGTTGAAGGGCTTTCCCTTTCTTATTCCCAGTCCCTCACCATGGCCTTGCAGCCTATGAGGCATTCTAATGTACCTGAATCCACATATACATATGGGAAAGACTTGGAGGTATCGAAAGAAAAATAAACAAGTAGGAATACTCAGGGAATAGCAAGATTTGGTGGTTAAACTTTTCAAAAAATCCAAAAAACAATGATAACCTCTACTTTTCTCTGGACCATCTTCCATGGCCATCTTCTAAAAATCTCTATTTCTCCTCAATATGTTCAGTGTCTTATAGACTGGGAGAGACTGCTGTCCATTTTTATGACAGTAATTAAACATGTGCCTTAATTACCCAAGCAGACATAGTTTCTCTCCATTTCTTTATAGCTTAATGTATATAGGAAAGGAATGTGGAAAGCTGCTTCCTTTTTCTATTGCCCCAGCTTCTTGGACTGTACTAAGAGCCAGGTCTTCTTGTCCACTTCTACAGTCTCGGGACTCCTTATTGTCATCTTTCTGTTAATATTTTAAGACTAAAAATTATTTTTTTAAATCGGTTAAAATCCATAACTTATTATAGTTCATTTAGAAAAGTTAAGAACAAACACATAGGTTGTTATTTTTGTTTGTTTTCCACTATTATAACAAAATCTCTACCTAGTGTTTAGGATAGGAAGGAATTGGTTTGACAGTGAAGTCTAATTTTGAGACACTGGAAAACTCTCTTTGTTCATATGATTCTTGTATTATAGATTAGGATGCTGCTTTGTATTCACTTGGGTGCCAGCTAAAGTTTCAGGATTATTTTGTCCTGAGACTAATTATGTGCTTATTTTTCTAACATATTGTTCAATTAACAAGGATTGCAAAATCTCACAGCATTTTGCTTTTGTTTTGTTCTGTCTATATTTGTCTTTTATTATAGATTACTGTTTCCACTGTAATCTATTTCCTTTAGATTCTGACAGGAAGGATTTAAATTATACATAGTCATTCATGTAGTTAAAAATAGATACTGTTCACACAGAAATGATTAATTATTGTAAGTCATTTGGTTTAAAATACTACTGGTAAGGTTTTATTTTAGCCCTTTTAATTTCTATAATTAAGATGTTAGAATTAAGCTATAAAAATTCTCAGGTTCTTCAACTTGGAAAAATCGCAAAAAGATAATTGGCAGGGTATGTATCCATATAGCTTGCAAGGAAGTGAACTGAAAATGACAGGTTCACAAGGGCTGACATGCAGATTTGGGACCAGTACATGCCTGCCTAGAAGAAAGGATCAGTGTTTTTTATTTTAGAACTTTCTAATAGAACAATGGATAACACACATAACAATGGCCACACAACAATGGCCCTAGAATACGAAAAATGTATTTTTTTTGATGTGCAAATGGTTTGCAAACAGATCCATGTGATTCAGATCTTCAAATCTCAATGAACTACTGGGTATCTATGCTATTTACTGTGACTCCAGTGGGTCACTTAAGTTTCTTTTATTATTGGTTATATCCAAGTTTGCTTCTTAATTGTCTCAATACACAAAACCAATATCCTTATTGCTTAGTAAGTCCATAGTTTTTTTTTTTTGACTCTGTTAAAATGTATACACATGTTTTTCCATTGTTCTCATTGTCATTCTATTATCACAAACCCTCAGGTTTACTAGAGGCCTGTACTTCTGTATGGGTTTCTGTGAAAAAGTTAATTTTAAATATTTTCTAGGATAAGAGCTGGTCAACTAAACTTTTACCACACCCCATTTCTAATGCAGTACCTACCAGTGCAAGTACTAGTAGTTTTCATGACTTGTGGATATTTAAGGAAAAAAACAAAACAAAACAAAACAGAAAAATGTAGAAAGAGAACGATTTCTTTTTATCAAATTAAAAAGGTAACAGTTGCTTCCATAGTCCAAACAAAAACAACCAAGTTCAAATGGTTTCCTGTTTTAATGTGACCATTTCCCAGTGAATCACATCACATCAACAAATAGTTTTAAAAGAAATAGTTTTATATTAGCATCTTTCCCCCAGTCTTCTACTGCATAGAAATTCACTCTTTTGCTGCAACCATGTGTACTCCCCTTCATCCCAAGATAGCTTAGAGAAAGTAAACCCTTATTAAATGTAAATTATTCAGGTCTGAGAATGTAGCTCAGTGGTAGAGTGCTTTCCCAACATGTGCAAGGCCCTGGTTCCATCTCCAGTAACCACACACACACACATACACACACAATGTAAATTACTCAGCCTCAGAATAAATATGTATACACACATATGCATTTATATTAACAGCACAGCAACTACAGTAGCAAATTCAGGAATTAGACTTTATTTATGGGAAAGTGCTTTTTAAATTCCAACATTTTTGATTGATTAGTTGCCCAAGTTTGGGGCAGGAAGATAGTATAAGTTTAGCTTTCCATTTGTTATCAATTTTCTGCCCTTCTCAGAGTCAGAATAATGACTTGGGTGTCCTAATATATCCTACAAATGATAGTCTTAAACATAATAACAATAACAAGATAATGGCCAACATAAACTGATTATATAGAAGGTTATAATAATAGTTTCCAGCAAAATCAGTCTTTAGAATAAAATTTTAAAATAGGTAATACTATTTTCATTTTATGGATAAGGAAATAAACATAAACGTGGAAGCAGTATCTTAGCCCATTTTGGGCAGCTATAATAAAATACCACAGACTGAGTGGCTTATTAAAAAACAGAAACTGACATTTCAGTTTTTGGGATTGGAAGTCCAAAATCAAGGTGCCAGCAGATTTGATGTCTGGTGAGAATCTGCATCCTGGTTCATGGGTGACAAATTCTCATAGTGTTTTCACATGGGAGCAAGGTCAAACCAGTTCACTTGGGCCTCTTTTATAAGACTAAAACAGGCAAGGAATATACCAATTACTTTTTCTTTTTTTTGTATTTTCTCCCATAAAATGACTAACGCATAGCCTAGTGCAAAATATCTTCATTAAACCTTGGCAATTTCTACTGTCAGTTGCTGAAATCTAAGTTTTGAACACTTCTTCCCAATTAAGAGAAAAATTTGCTTGGTTTTCATAGCTGCTATTCATGTCAGCAAAAGGGCCCTCATCAGTACCTGTAATGTATATACAGATTATGAATTACGGAATTACTTATATCTTTATGGTTATGGAATTAATAGTCATTTTTTGACCATAATATTTTATGCTCAAAATTTGGCTGAAGTTTGTGTTCTCCACCAAAACAAGAATATATTAAATTCTAATCCCCTACAGTAATGGTAGTAGGTGGTGAGATTTGAGGAAGGTGAGCCTTCATGAATAGGACTAATGCCCTTATAAAAGAGGCCCCAGGGAACTCCCTTTTCCCTTTCACTGGGTGAGAACACAATGAGATTGCACCAGCTAGACACCAGAAGAGGACAAAATATGCAGGAATCTTGATCTTCCAGCTTCCAGAACTGTGAAAAATAAATTTCCGGTTTTTATTAGCCACCCAGTCTATGGGTTTTTGTCACAGCAGCTTGAAGAAATTAAGAAAATGGCTCTGAGTCATGATCTCTGTCCCAGCATCACCCACCCCTTTAACAAAACATGAGCCATATTAGGTGACAAATCAAGACTGTTGTTATGATTATAATTTATTACCAAAATATTATATTACTCAAAAAATCTCTTAATTTTTCCTTATTGTTTTATCCTTTCAAAAGCAAAAGAATCAATTAGATAAATGAACTGCCTTTTTTTATATTAGAATGTATAAAATTAGAGATGAGCTGGGCGTGGTAGTGCATGTCTAAGCTACTCCGGGGGCTGAGGCAGGAAGATTGCAAGTTCCAGGTCAACCTGAGCAACACAGAAACTTCAAATAAAAACTAAAAGCCACTATGGATGAAGCTCAGTGGTACAGCACCTCAGGATTCAATCTCCAGTAAAACACACATACACACATACACACACACATGCGTGCATACACACGCACACACACACACGCAAAATGGGAGATGAAATAGAAACCACCAATCAACAACCTATATGCTGATAAAAAATGTCAAACAACTTCTTATCTTCCTAGAATATTTATAATTAACAGGAACAATTTAGTTTTCAAGATTTCAAAAAAAGAACAAGAATAATATATACTCAATGTATCAGAACAATATGTGGGATTAGAATTATAACAGATTTTTCTGGGGTTAGGATTGGAGGAAGTCAGATAGGAAAGGACAGAAAGGTAGTGACAGTTTGAAATAGAGAATAGATAGACCTCTGTCTCTAGATGTACCGTTAGCATCTTTTCCTCCATTAACTATAGATTCAGTTGGGGATAGACTCAATCTTGAGTTTCCACCAGTCACATCCTCAAAGTGCATTTTATTTAATTAAATCATCTCCCCTACATTTTTCAGTATTTATAAATTCAACAATTATTTCACAGAATGCATTCACATTATTATCCTTCACACCAGCTAAGATTTATTGTAACATATTTCTAACCATTTGGGAACCTAGGTACTGCCTCATTGCTAAGCCTCAATGGAATGTTTATGGACATGTTTTATGATTTGCTAATCTGTGCTGTGAAACCATCAGTCTGTTTGCAGTGGGAAGGAGGTGGATGAGGGGAGGGGGAGGGAAAATCATTGTGTTTGATGTTTTGGTGGCAGGAGGGAGGGGATGAAGGTTCATCATGATGTTTGAACTAAGATGTACTTAAAAGGTTCATTTTTGAGGGCTGGGAATGTAACTCAGTGGTAGAGTACATGCTTAGCATGTGTGAGGCCCTGGGTTCAATTCCCAGCCCTACAAGTAAATAAAAAGGGTTCAGTTTTGACCCTTGCATCAAAAAAGAAAAATCATCCACAATAAATGGATGCTACTAGTAAGCAGGTTTTCAGTGATCACATTTTACTTTTCTTTCTTTCTTTTTTTTTTTGTTTTGTATTTTTTTCCTTAGGGGAAGTCTCTCACATCCAAGAGGTTAACAAGCCTTGTTCAGTCTTACTAAATGGATCATCTTGTAGCATGGAAGCAGACTGGAGTCATTGCGTATACTTTGTAGCTTGTCATTGTTACCTGGATCAGAGGACATTAGACCAAGATGTTGCATGAATGAAGGACCTGAATTGTTCTATTTTGTGTGCACATTAAGGCATTGCTATCTCCAAGGAACCCTATGCCATCTCAATGCCTCCATTTCAAAATGTTGTCTGCTTTCTTCCTCCTTCTACTAAGCTGGATCTGTGTCATTTCCTTTTAACAAGTTCAAGTACAGTAAAACTGGTTTTTTTTTCCTTTTCTTTCTCTCAAAGCTTCTGCTAGACACACAGTTCACTAAAAATTCAGTCATTCACAAACTGGAAGAATTGTAAAAGAAAAACAACATATATTGATAAGTATACATATGGCTTCACAATTATTAAACAATAAATTAGCACAGAAAGTTTCATGTCTCCGATATATTCAAGTCTGAAACAAGCTCAAGTCTTTGTCTGATGTCTGTACATTCTCAGTTAAGGTTTCTTGCATTTATTTTTATACCATATTTAAATAAGAAACACCTTTTACTCCAAATGTATCAAAGTTGAACCCTTCTCTGTAAATTTATGTATGTTTATATTGTTGTTTTATCTTTCATTAAAAGATGGAGAATCTCCTTGTTTTTGTAACTTTTCTCGTTCCTGCTATAGAAAAAGAAAAGGATGAGAATGCATTCATAGTCATAGATTTTCAATTTAGATTATCAATTTAGGCTAAATTTCAGAGTTTCAAGAAAAACTTGAATGGTTACAGCAGCCAGGAGCAAATTGAAAGTACTTCACTTCCAGGCCAGTCCAGACCAGGTAGAATGTTTTTCTCCCATTGAAAAATAACACAAATTGGTCTTCCACATTTTCATAACTATTCAGAGATGACTTTCTGCCTTGTTATGAATATACATTTATATGTTTTACTAATTAATATTTTTGTTGGAGTTAGGCTTGAGTGTGACTTCCCAAACAGGAACTGATTTTTTAAGCACAATTCTAAAAATAACTATGTTAAGTGTTTCTTAACTTTCTGACATTACAGATTCCTTTGAGAATAAGATATAATTATTAATATGTAGTGGGTGCCCATCACTATATTATGAACTTTACATAAATCTTCATGTTTTATTTTCACAGGAGTCCCTTAAGATCATTTCTTGAGAATATGGAAAAAGAGAGAGGTTACAAGTGTTGTTTGAAGTTACACAGCCACATGGTTGGGTAGAGATTAAAGTGAAGGAAAAATAATCTTTTCCTTCTACCCTTTGTAGGTTCTCAGCTGGGACTCTGTAATAAAAGACAGATTAACAAGAGAAAAAGAATACAACTTTATTTAATAGAAGATTTACATGATGGGAGACCTCAAAAGGAAATGAGAACTTGTAGAAAATGGTTGAAACTTGAGTGTTTTTATACTAGATTTGACAAAAAGTAGAGAGTCATGGAAAAATATGATGGGATAATGGGATATGACCTAAGGTGGTAGTGGGGAAGATTCAAGACCCGATTGTTCAGATTCCTCTCAGCATTCCTCCATCTTCATAGATAAGAATATTCCTGTCCTTTTGGTTAACAGAGGGCACCTCTCATATAAGGATCTTATGACCTGACTCTGGGGAAAGTCAGAGAGTCCTTCCCATACCTATTTCTAAAATAGCATTGAATAAAATGTTCAAAATGTCATATGATCACATGTTCAAAAATCCCATCAGCAAATATCCAGGCAATATGACTGCAAAGGCCATTATATACCTATCCATACCTCTTACTGTAATAGTGGTCCACTTCATGCTTTAAATATAGTCCTTGCTGCTGTGTCCCTAAGGCTTATCTTAAAACAGACATGTTTTCTCCCCTCTCCCAAATTAACAAGTGAATCACACATGCCCAACACTTGAAATGAATCACTTCTTTGAAAACCCTCTATTCTACCTGACGGGCAGAATCACAGCCTCTAGGACAGGAGTCTCCTGTGCTTTTCCTTTGCTAGCAAAGCAATAAAAACTACTTTTCCCCTTTTCTCAAAATCATGTCCTCATTATTGAATTGGCATCAGAAAGAAGGACCTAGCTTTCAGTAACATATCTTCTTTTGGTAAAACTGTGCAAATCCACAAGCACTCTTACATAGAAAACATTTGTGCTGAATGTCAAAACATTCTCAGACTTAGTCCTGGAGCTCATCCATGGAACCCAGGTAAGAAACAATTCACTTCAAGGGTTGCTTGCATCAATGACCCAAAATGTTGCCCAGCCATAAGATAGGCTCTCTTTGCTCTCTTTGCTTCTGCCTATAACAAAATGTTGCAGGCTCTGGTTATTTAAAAACAAGATCAAGTTATTAGTGCTCATTAATTACTATTCGGATTCTGAAAAAGTTTACCAACATTAGTTAAAAAATCAGTAGTGGCGTTGTCTTGGAGTCTGGATCCCAGACTAATTTATCTAGGCAGATTCATGGGGTGAATCACCAGCCTCACAACAGGATGGGTTTTATAAGCTTTAATATGAGATAATATAACAATAAGCAAGCAACAGTTATACTTTGCAATATTGAATATTGTATATAATGAATCAATAATATAGAAGGAAAGAAAGAAAGAGTGGCTCCAGCCCAATAAGCACTCACCAATCAACACCAGATAACACAACATGGGTTTGCAAGTACACTCAAAGCACCATCATTACCTCCAACACCCAGCCTTGGGTAAAATAAGTAACACCAAGAATGGGGTAAACACATAGGTAAGAGTCTTTCTCCTCAAAGCACCATCATCACCTTCAAAATCCTTCTTCTTTACTCAAAACAGCATCAACACCTTCAACACCTATCCTCAGGTAAAAGGAGCAACACCGAGGGTAGGGTAAAAAACATAGATGAGAGTCAGCTTTCTTCCCCACAAGTCAAATTCCTTCTTCTCGCTCAAAGCATCGGATTCCTTTTTCCACGGTTGAATTTCTTTTTCTTTGGTTGAATTTCTTCTTCTCTGGTGGAATTTCTTCTTCCCAGTTGGATTCCTTCTTCTCTCTCTTTCTCCTTTTGGAGGACTTAAAAAGGCACAGCAACCCCTCCCAACATGCAGTCCAGCGTTATGCAGCTGGCCTTAGGCTATTAAATCTCTGTGAGGTGGGAACTGGCCAGGTTCCAAAACTCACAGGATCAAAGGCTGAAAGTTTTGAGGCACCACGAGCTCATTAGTGCACCAGATGGCTCCGAACAATAACTTTGAGAGCGTTTTCTTCAAAGTCTGTACAAATTCCTCACTAATGATCTCTCCTCTCCTAAGTCACACTTAAGGACAGGTTCATATTATTATTAACTATCTATACAGGGGTCTGTAAAGCTAGTCTATAAAATTGTAAAAGAATGGGAGAGAGTTGATAGGAGAAATTTGCACATAGGCTATAACCTAAACACTGTAAGTGGATTAAGAAAGATTTAACTTTATGTTTACACGACTTTTTTTAAAAGAGCGCATAAAATGAAAAATAAATTAATGGACTTTCCCTCTTGTAAACAGAATTTAGAACAATCTGGTACAGATGGCACTGAAATTAGATTAAGACTCTAGTGAATAAAAACGTTGTTTAAAGTGAAATAATAACCCTATTAGGAAAATATGGTGTGTAAATAATGAGCCTTGAACTTGAAAAAATATGATTGGCAATATCAGTAGTGATCTTTCAAAAGCTGTCACTCCTTAAATTGGCAATTCCAAATCATGAATCCATGCAGAAATGAAATACCAAAGAATGGTAAAAGCCAGCAGCAGAGAAGGGAAATCCTTAGGCAAATATCTCTATGTGGGAAACTCCTAATAAAGCATTTACAAGTTTCTGGGTTCAAGTATTTAAAAACTTTAATGGCCTAATTGACTCCATTTATTTGGGTCTAGATGATACTTGAATTTTAAAAAAGTAGTTTTGGAGTTCCTTGCAGTTAACTTTGATAAGCCCTTAGCAACTATCTCCCACCCCACTCCAAGACCATTTGATCTATAAGGCATAGAATAAAAAATCTATCAAGTTTCTACTGAATGGTTGTTCAGAAGTCTTATTTTTTTTTACCTTAAGACCACCTTTAAAGTTATCGTCCAATGACCTAGAGTTCCTATACTCACATTGCAAAAATATTTAATATTTAATGCATCCTCAAAATTGCATTGAATGGAATTCTCCCTTTTGCAGTATTAAAATAATACTTTTTGTGGATCTGCAAAGAATTTTCTACTTGAATCAGAATAACAGAAATGTGGCCAGCCACCATATTTAAACTATATCCTGACAGGTTCCAGAAAAATAAATGAATCTTCCCTTGTTGTTCTGACAAGTATCTAACTTGATCTTGTTAACTCAGGACTCACACAGCTTTGTCCTCCATCTTCCTGGCTAAGTGCTTACTTCTCTTATATGATGGCTTGCAAATAACATTGATGTATTTATTGAAGAAGAAATAAATAATAATTTTGGAGAGGCAAGTCTTGGCTACTACCATGGCTTTATTCCATGTGCCACATAAATAAGTATGGATTTGAAAAAGCACATTGAATATCCAACAGTTTCACTGTTGCCCATGACTATCTCTTTGCATATTCTAACAGCTCTCTAAAACATCAATAGAAGATAACTGACAGTACCAATCCATCCTCTAAGCCATTATAGAAAATATGCATGACAGTGAAGAGTTTAAGGAATGTAAAGGATGGAGAAAGAACTAAACTTATGTATCATACACAAGTATCTCATATGTCTTATTGTAAGACCATGAATTTACATCTTTTCATTGAGAATTCTATACTCTAGAACTCACTTTTACAAAGACACCAAATAATGTATCAAACATACAATGTTGTTATCTAAAAATCCCATTAAAATAAAAATTTGCATACATCATTGGATGTTTAGGAAAGTTTCCCTAGAACTGAAATATAATGTGTTCATAACTGCATTTACAAAAAGGCCATTAGTGCCTGGGTAGATATGAATACTTCTTGATTAATAAGTTGATTCATAAATCTTAATGTCTTTATTAGGTTTTATGACCTTAATTATTTCACACTTGTTTGGAAATCCAATAAATCAGGGTGCATTTAATATCATTCTAAAGGTTAATTACATCTAACTCCAGTATTTAAAATAATGTATGTAAATCACCAAGCACAATTATTGCTACATAATTGGTAAAGAAATAATGTTTATCTTAATTTCTTCTCTTTTTCTCCAAAAATTAATCTTTATAAAAAGATAAAAAATGTTTCCAAATACCCTTCCTATCTGGTATGAGTCAAAGATGAAGTTCAGAAAGCCAAAACTGAGTGGTGAATCAGAATACTAGAGATCTCAAGAAAAACCAAGAGTGTAGGCAGAAGTCATGGAGGGTTGAGAACAAGATAGAGTCAGTAAAGCTTTAGGACCAAAAGGGCTGATACTGGGCTAAGAGAAGGAGACTATCCTAAAGCATTGGATTCTGGAAACTGCTCACCTGTGTAGAATGAAAAGTCTTATGGGAACTAAATCAATCTAGATCAGTTAGTGGTAATAGGGCAGGGGTGAATTCACCTGTGTTAATTTGATTCTGTCGGTATGGCAAAATACCTGAGAAACTACTGATAAAGAGGACAAGCTTATTGCCCATGACTATCTCTTTGCATATTCTAACAGCTCATGGTTTTAGTCCATGGTCATTCAGCCCTGTCACTTCGGGCTTGTGACTGCACTGTATATCATAGTAGAAGCACATGGGGGAAGAGGATTATTTGCCTCATGGTGGCCCAGAAGAAAAGAGAGAGGGGGGCAGGGCTTTGGGTTCCAATGTGCCCCCTTCAAGGGCATACTCCCAATGACCTAACTTCCTCACAACAAGCCCCACCTCCAAAGGTCCCACACTCCCAGTAGCAACAAAGACTGGTCATCAAACCTTTAGCAGATGGGCTTTTGGAAAACATTTATGATTTAAACCACCACACATCCTGTCTTTCTCAGTTCAGGGATCCAAAGGTATCTTTGTACCCAACATATAAGTACAGGAACTTCTTTCTCCTATACACACAAGTTACCAGAGATCTCCCTAAGTGCATAGAGAAGAGGGTATTCATAACCTCACAGGAATACTGAATGATTTGGCATGGGAAGTCTTGTAGACCTATTGATTCCAAGATGCAATGGCTGGGTGGTTTGCCTGCACTCTCAAATCCAGGATAGAGGCAGGGTGCAATTCAATTCATATGGTAACTGAGCATTTGGCAGGTGATGTGGCAATACACAGGCCCAGGGAAACTCAATTTGTCAGATAGAATATCCAGAAACATTGCCTGGAGTCCACAGAGTTTGAGTTAGCTCCATGGGGTGGTACATCTAGGTATACAAATACATTCCTTAGAGCAATTTGATTCCAGTTTACAGGCCCTGGCACTTTGTTCTGCAGATATATTACAAGAGACTTTAGAGGCAACTACATGGCTTCTTGTCCCTGGCTTCCAAACATCTTGCCCCTGGCCTTCACAAACTCTTTGAGTGTTCAGGCACAAAATCCATTTTTCTTCTTTTTCATAGTAAAACTTAAAGCTAATAGCACAAGAGTCACTGGGAAGCATCTTAGCTTCCTTTAGAATACAAAGGTCTAATATTTAGAAGGGCACATTAATTCCATTGTGAAAACCTCCATTCTTCAAATGGCAATGGTTTTTAAAATTTTGAAACTAACAAACACATACTTTAAATAAGAAAGTAATTTTCTCTAAGGACATAACCAGAGGCTTTATTTGGTAACTGCCAGAAACTAAAATCATTTGATATGGAAATAAGGCATGGATCCAAGCAGAATGTGCAGGAGCAGTGCCCAGCGTCTCTCTCATCTATATAGCTGTAGACTCAGTTAATACTACTTTCCAGTATCTCAAGATGGAAATACAATATTCTCCCACAAACAGAGACTGTATGGCCTTGCACACTTTCCAGAGTCACTAAAGAACTGAGCCATTTCCAATGACCAAGGTTTTCAGTACCATTCTCCATACAAGTAGGGAAGTAGAGTCATGCCATTAGCAGTGCAGAGCAGGAAATATATTGCTTATGTTGGAGTATTCCCTGAGCCTAATAAATACAAGATGGCCTGGGCCTGAGATACAATGAAAGAAACATGGGGAAAATGTGTGGAATGTGAGCTCACAAAATAAGAATTGTTTGAATGCTTATGAAGAAAAGGTTACAACAAAGGAAATTGATTAGATTAAATCAATTGAAAAGTACCTCAAAATAAGTATATTTAAGTTCTTAAAGTGATAGAAGAACACATGAAACAGACTGTTATGGTTTGTATCTGAACTCTTCCCCCAAAATCTTCTGTTAATTCAGGAATATTTAGAGATGAAATGATTGAATTATGAGAGTTGTAACCTAATCAGTCTGACTGGGAGAATACACTGGGTGGTAGCTGCAGGCAGATGGGGCATAGCTGGAGCAGATGGGTCACGAGGGCATGCCCTAGAAGGGTGCATGTTACCTAGGGTACTTTTCCCTTTCTTCTCTCTGATTCCTGACCCTGGCCAGTAACTTAGCAACTTTCCTCCACTGGGCCCTTCTACCATTGTGTGCTTCCACACCTCAGGCCCATAGCAATGGAGTAGGCTACCTATGTACTGAGAACTCTGAAACCTCTGAAACCATGAGCCCCAAATAAACTTTTCCTCCCCTAAATTGTTCTTACTACATATTTTGGTCACAAAGACACAAAAACTGACTAAAATACAGAAGAAGTGGGATTTTTAAAAAAAATTTACACCGTACACACACACATAGTAAAAATTCAGAAGACTAAACATAGAAAATAAATAGAAGATCCCAAGTAACTAGGGAAAAAACATAAATCTGACTGACATATTTATCTTTGAAAATTGAAATGTTAGCAACTAACACAGGGTTACCCTGATTTTAGAATACTATATCCAACTAAAGAATATTCAATTATAAGGGTTAATTACTGGCAACTTTATATGCCATGTTTTAGAAAGTTTGCCTCAGATTTTCACTGAGAGAACCAGCAGTGAATAGAATCTATCAAAAAGAAAGAAAAAGAAGAAAGAAATATAAAAACTAAGACAGAATGAGAAATCAATAATAAGCAATGAAATCCATAATAAAATATTGTTATAGGTCTAGGCCTTCTGGGAAACTGGGGCAGCATGAAGAACCACCTCCAAACCCTGATTCTTGAGATCAAGTCAGAAATATTCAGATATCACTCAGAGTAACAGGCAATAAGATTGTTAAAAGAGATGGAAAAGAGGAAAAGGAGACACTCAAGGGGTAGTGGGTCTGCTCATAGAGGAGAGGGACTATAGGCCTCTCCTCACTTAAATTTTATTAGGAATCCCAGAGAAGTTTCCATAGAGTTCTACACAGGTTCACCTCTTGGCTTTTTACTGACAGCAGGATGACATCAGACTGTCAACTCCTCAGTGTCGTGACAACTCTAGGTCACTTTGGCTCATGCTGACTGGTTCTAATTTGGATTCTTAACCATAAATTCTTACAGATATTATAGTTAGGGGGAATTATCCTTATCTTCCTGAATTCCAGGATCTGGTCTGTGAAAGAGTCACAAAAGTCTTCCCCTTCAGGGTAACTTGTACTCATTTTAACATTATGTTGAGCCTGCATTTTTCCTGCAGATAACAGGTAGTTTGCTGAGGAATGTGACATAACCTCTCCACTTAAGTCAGGTAGGGCAGGAAAAATTTCTTCTTGGAAAAGAAAGCATGTGGGAGTCAACACAGTGGGCCCATATTATAGAATTATTCCCTTAACCTTGTGTTCCCAACATTTACATCTGTCTGACTCCTATCATTGTGAATGATTCTAAATGTGTATTTTCTGCTTAAAATATTACTAAATTAAATATCTTTAGTTACAAGCTAGGAAATAAACTTGAAAAGTGGGAGGTAGTATCATAGGAGAAGAGGTGCCTCTGAAGAAGGGTCTGAGAAGTTTCCAGAAAAGGGGGAACTGGACTCAGAACCAGCAGGGTACTTGACATATGTGACAGAAAAGAATTTCAGCATGTACCAGTCAGAAGCATAGACAGAGGTTTATTTAGGAAAGCAGAGGCAGATTCAAGGGAGAATGTGAGTTATCTTGAGAGTGAAAAAGCAGCAACTATTAGGGTGAGGTATTAACATTTATAGAGGAGTAGAGGCAGAGTTAGGGCAGAGTTAAGCAGTCTCTTGCTAATTTTCTCTGGGCTTTCGCATTGCACCCTCATGATGTTACTTTTTCTTTGTGGCAATGGGAATTGAACCCAGAAGCTCGTTATGACTGAGCTACAACTACAGCCCCTTCTCCTTCTCTTTCTCTGTGTGTGCGTGTGTGTGTGTGTGTGTGTGTGTCTCTGTGTGTGTGTCTCTCTCTCCTTTGTGAGACAGTGTCTCACTGAGTTGCTCAGGGCCTAGCTAAATTTCTAAGGTTTTTTCTAAGTAAGGACATAGATCAAAGGCATCCACTGAGTTGTTCAGGAGTTGGAACAGTTCATGGCAGTTTCTGACTTTGAATGTTTCATAAGTGCTTCCTTTAAGACTTAGTATGTCTCTCCCTTTGTATGCCCAATCCTATCTCAGCATGATGAAAGTGAAATAAAATACTTCAACTTTTTTTCTTGTTTGTGAAAAGAATTTAAGTATGGAATAATTTTATATTAGCTAGGAATATGTTTAAATTTTTGTTAACTATGTATTTGTATAATACAAAATATAAATAGGAAATGGAAAATATAATTCCCTAAACATATAAAAGAACATGATAAAACAAAAAAATTAGAGATATGCAATTATAAATAAAGAAGGATAAGAGACAACAAACATATTAAGTGACAAACACAAAATAATATGGGAGAAGGCTGGGGATGTACTGAGGGTATTTAAATGTGTGAGGCCCTAGATTCAATCTCTAGGACTACAAATAATTAATAACAATAATAATATGAAAGAAATTATTTCAAATATATTATTAATAGTAAAACAGGTGATGGTTTCAAATCATCTCTTTAGAAATTCTTAGATTAAAATATACCACAAAAATATTATTCCAGATGAGTGATATCAGCAAAATGGCTGAGGAGAGGTGCCTGATATACTTTTCCTCTACAACAAAGGACAAAATCAAAGAAAAACAAGAACAAAAACAACAATAAAAATAACAAACCCAACTGTTTCACTAGAGTATTTGAGGCAATGTTGGAAGGTGGCAAAGACATTGCAGATGTATAGAGATACATGATGACCTTTATAAATATGGGAATTAAGTACATTTTTTTTTGTACCAGGCATTCAACCCAGGGTTGCTAAATCACTGAGTCAAATCCCCAGCCCTTTTTATATTTTATTTAAAGACAGAGTCTCACTAAGTTGCTTAGGGCCTCGCTAAGTTGCTGAGACTGGTTTAGAACTTCTGAACCTCCTGTCTCAGCCTCTTGAGCCACTGGAATTACAGGCCTAACCCACCACACCTGGCATGTCTCCATAATTTGATGAGGGATCTTGCTAAATTGGTCAGGCTGGCTTCAAACTTGCCTCAGCCTATAGTGTCACTGGGATTACAGGTGTGCACTATTGTATCTTAACTGCATCATCTCTTCAGATCAATCCTGAAAGAGAAACTTAGTGGGAAAAGAACACATAGGAGGACCATAGAAGCTTTCACTCACACCATATACACCTGAAGCAATTGCTGCTGGAAAAGCCTACCGTCCTCATAAGCCCTGAGCTCAGTTTTGGGAGCTGCCAGTTTACCACACTACTGCATCGACACAGAAAGAGCCCAGCCTACACTGTGCCCTCCCCCACTCAGCTTCCTGCTGCACAATACCACCTCCAGACCATTCCCACTGGAGCCATGTGAAACAGCAGAGCAGCTGTCCCCAGTAACTTGTATGATATAATCCTGCAAACATTCAGGTGGTCTCCCATGAATCAGAAACAGCCAGAGCATCTTTCCTTGATGTCCCCTGGACAGCAGTTGGGCAGCCTTACCCATCCTCCTGCAAACCAAGAAGTAGTACACAAGTCTTTTCTCAAAACTCAAGCTTGCTACAGACCTGAGAAAGACCCTGCCTATTCACTGTCCATCAGAGAATCAGCTGCCCAGGTATACCAAGCAGGCTGAACCCAGAGTTCCTGAAAATTTACCTCCATAGCCCTTGGACAGTGACAGGTGCACAGTCTGGGCCCACTGATGTAGCCCAACCTCTGTGTAATAATTAATGACAGGCACCCCCAGCTTGCTAACGGCATGCTGTGTCACACCCACCTGTGCCCATAAGGGTGACTTTGCCTCCACATGATGTTAGGTCAGTTTAAGGCAGCCAAAGGGATTGAAGCATCAAGCAGCTCACACACACAAAAGAACAACCAATCAGATGCTGACATGTAAGCAGTAATGGTGTCTCCTGACAATCAGCGGACCTCTCCTGACCGATCTCAGAAAGACACTGACCTCAGCAGGACCCCCTGACCAACCCCAGGGGGACATGGGACTCCAAATACCTCCTTTTCCTGCCCCAAGCCCTCCCCTTCCTGCCCTGAGCCCATAAAATTTCTATGCTGCAGAGCATGTGCGTGATTCTCCTGAACCCATACTGTTGGACTGAGGAGTGTTGCCCAGAGCATACCTCAGTAAAGCCTTTCTCAGTAGTTTTAATTTGCCTCCTTTTGGTCATCTGGCTTTACACACAATCTGAAGAAACTGATAGGAGTCTCACACCTACAGTTGATTGCATTGTGCCCAGAGCTACAAATAAATCTGCCTGTGTTAGCATTTTTTCACTGTGATAAAATATCTGAGATAACCAACTTATAAAGAGGAAAGACTCATTTTGGCTCACAGTTTTAGAGGCTTCAGTCCATGGTTTGTTGCCCCGATAACTTTTGGACCTGTGGCAAAGTAGTACATTATCATGGGAGTGAATTGCAGAGGAAGCC